>CANUEY010202088.1:0-22133 GCA_948099555.1 Croton setiger
AAATTTTAGATATAACGCGAGTCGTTATATTTTTGTGTTTGTCTACAGTTGGTGTGTTTTATATACACACAAAAAAATATATATATATATATATATATATATATATATATATATATATATATATATATATATATATACAAAAGAAATAAGATGGAATTTTTTCCTTTAGATGGGATTGGTCATGTTACAGGTGCAATGTGTTTTAAGCCTGCAAATGTGGCAAACAAATATTGCTACTAACACTTCAAATTAATGGGTCATACTCTTATAGAAAAAGGCTAGCTTATTGTTCTAGCTACATTCATTCATGCCACTATATTTTAATACACCAAAAAATTTATGATTTTATCCCTATATTTTTAGTTAATATATATTTTATTCTTGTATTTTTTTGAAATAGATTTTTTATGTCCGCATTTTAGAAAAATTAAACTATTTTGTTATTTCTTATTAAATATAATAACGAAAATTAACAAGTTATGTCTTATTTAAATCGTTTTTTATTCAGAGTATAAATACGATATTAATATTTACTGAAACAACATATATTTGCTGAAAATGATAAAATATAGTTCGATCTACTAATTGATTTTTTAATTTTTATAGAATATTGATTTTGTTTCGGTTAAAACTAATTTCATTTTTGTTATTATTTTTAATGAAAAAGGAAAAATAATATAAAATAAAGGAATAAAAATATAAATTAAATAAAAAATAGATTTAAATATATTTTTTTTTTTGCGAAAATATAATACTACTACTTAATTATTTATTGGGTTGGTTGATTAATAAATTGAGTTTAGTAATAGGAAAATTTAGTGTGGATGGGGTCCTTGATAATAAAAAGAAAAAAGAGGGTTTGAAGCGTTGAAGTTAAAAGGGTTTTTTTCCTTTTAACCATCAATCAAGAAAGAAGCAAATCAAATAGGCATGATCTTGCAAGTACAAAGTGGGTCCTATTCATTTACATCCCACCACCAACTGTATGTATATTATGTCATGTAGATATTTATGTTCAAAATCTTATTATTATGTAATATACAGTGCATAGGTAGGTAGCTAAGCTATAAGCTAAGTAGCTAAGGAAGAAGAGAGAGACCAAAAGGAAGATGATTATTGGTGTAATACTGGAGACTTTTAGTTTGTCACATTCATAATTTGTGGGTTCCGAAGAGCAATCATTCATTCCATTATTTACTGTTAATTTCCAGATTCATTTTACTAAGAAACGTGATTGACTCTACAAAATATATTATTAGCTCATTTTTCACAACTAAACAAATAATCATTAATTGGTTTAGAAGAAAATAATCAAGCTTTATTTGGTAAGCTTTTATCTAAAGCTGCGTACTACACTGCAAACCCCTGCTCCTGCATTTTTTTTTATAAACCACTAACAATTTGTTTTCTAAAGCAGAGTACTAATAATGCTTTTGTTCCTTCCTACCTGTGAATCAGAGCATCTACAAGAATTCAGATGCTAAATTTTTTAACTAATATTTTTTTTATTTCATTTTTTTTTACTAAACTGCGACGGTAGATTTCCACATCAAATGGTCAAAATGATAAGATATATGGCTAAATCACATTTTCTTAAACCCTAAGGGAGTGGCGTGTCTACGTCTTGAGTTCAACACCCTGCACAAACTCATCTATGGGCTCCCACTTTGGAAATTCTAAACTTCCCTAATTAGCTTTTTCACTCTTTTTTTTTTTTTTCTTTTTCAATTTTTAAATTCAAAATTATAATATGTATACAAAAGAGGCATAGGCATATGAGTTAGTAAGAAATTTTTTGGTAATTGAAGAAAATGGATAGTAATTAAAACTAAATGAATCTTTAGAATTTATGTAAACAAAATTGTATCATTGAGAGCACTCTTTTGAGGATAATTCATTGAGCACGTATATATTCCATACCTTCTGATAAACAAAATTGTTTTCATTGAAAAGGTTGAATTTAAATTAAAATTTTGTGTTCATATGAATTACAAATTGATATAATATGGTGTCTATGGATGGAAAGCAAAATGTTTTGTTAAAGTAGAAATTTAATAATCTAAGAAAATTAATGATTTGATTAAGTTTATTTTTGGATATAAAAGATATTATAAAAGGACGGGATAACATTTGAGTAGAGTTAGTCCTTCGGTTTGCATCAAGATAACGCAATTGGCAGAATCGAAATTAAAATTTTCGCATACTATCATTTTCATAGAAAACAAGATGATGAATTAAAAAAATGAGATTATTTGAAATTTAGGATTAAGTTATTTTTTATTAAAGAAAAGGATTAAGTTATTTTTTCTACACTATCAACATTCATTAGTTAGTTTTACTCATTTTACTTATTATTGATGAATTAGAATCCAAACAAGATGTATAGGTCATTTCCAGGTAATGCAAATAATTTTGAGGAAAATTCACAATCAGTCAATTTATCGAAAATTCTTCTTTAAAAAAAAATGAAAACAGCTGTTCAAAAAATTTATTAACCATAAAACGAAAACGCACATGATTAGTATTTAAATAGTGAAAAAAAGTTCTTTTTCTTAAGGGAAAGAGAGCCAAATTCATTAATCGTAGGGATGAGGTACCATTGAATTTGAATCTATTAAAATTTTAGCAAGAAAATTAGCTCTTAAATTTGATCGTGGGTTAATCCTACCCACACAAAATAAAACATTCTAAAATAATTTAACAATAATGATGGATGGTCCAAGATTGACATGATCGGCCGATCATTTTATTTTAAAAAAAAAATTAAATAAATTCTATGATTTCTTTAATCTATTGTAAATTGTCTAATTTAATTATAGAATAAAAAACAGTAACGGTGTGATCTAGGATAAATTACAAACTACCTATATATTTTACTAAAATTAAACAAATTGTTCTTTAAAAAAAAAAGGCCCGGACCGTTTTTTCCCCCAAAGCCTCCAATCATTGCTCAAAAATTAATACCACCGAATTAAAATAGTAGAAAAGTTGAGGATGAAAGTTAAATATGTGCCTGTGTAGGGTTGATCTTAAATGTCGACTTGCGAGTATCTGCTAGCTTCAATTCGATTTTCATAGGACAAATAAAATATAGTCTACTTATAAATGTTGTGGTGGAGATGTACTTAAAAAAAATTACAACATATAGTAGTTTCATTTTACTAACTATAGCATATAAGTTTTGAGAATAGATGAATAACACAATTTTTTATGTTTTTACAATTTTTTACTTTTATTATCATTATTATTTAAAGAAAAAATTGAAAAGTTTGAAATTGCAATATAGCGTTAACTGTCAAAAACTACTTGTAGCTGCCACCACCATACCATTGAAATTGGTTAGTCGAGGTCGCCGATCTTCACCTTAGACAACAACGAGCTCCACTAGCACCAGAACTACCTCAAATGGTGGCCACAAGAGGAAGAAGAATGCAGGTTAACCTATGGGTTAAAATGTGAGCCGGAATTTCACTCTCATTTTCATACTATTCTGATGACTGGACATCCGATATGAGGCCATTGAATAAAAGTTCAAGTGAAACTAAATATTTTTAAGATCGAAAGAAAATCAGATTGTCGTTTAGGCACCTTTTTCGCTATCATCATTCTTTTTCGTTTTTCGAGGCCTTTCAACTATTTTTCAATAGAGATTAAGTATTGTTAGAATCATCACTAAAAGAGCTTCAATTTGGTATATGTCTTATGTAGAGAAAATACCATTTTTAGTGGTCTGAATAAAATGGGTATCCGAACAGTTTTAAGTATATTCGAGCGATATGAGGTAGATTACATGAGAAAGAATACCATTTTTGAAACCTACATGAAAAGAGCATTTTATTGAAGTACATTTTGTTATAGTCCACTGACATGTGAATTTTCTGGTGACCGTCTCCGATATAGATGAAGATTTATATAATTTATTAATTTGTATTACATTAACAAATGTGAGTTTATTTACATATAATAACTGACTTATATATACTTAATTAACTTGTATATACATTTATTTACGTTTAATTGATATTTATTTATTAAATAAAGTTTATTGACTCATATATATTTACCGATATTTATTTATTGATTTTTATTTCTTAGTGTTGCTTTATATATATATAAATTTTTATTTATTAGTATTGACTTTTATTGGATTTCATTTACTAATATTGACTTATTTGGCGATTATTCTTCGAGTCATTTTATAAATTTTTGAAAAATTTAAAAATTATTTATAGATTGTTATTTATAAATTTGGATAAATATTCTTATGGGATCAGCTTTGAAATGTTTTAATTTTATTGACTAATACTGACCAAAATTGCTATTTCCTAATTATCTAAATTTATGTGCTATTTGTATTTCTTAGAAAGTACTATTTTGCTTAACGTACCAAAAAATATTCACAAGTACTTGCAAGCAAGTCCTCATATTTTTGTGTTAAGATAATATGTAATTTTTATTAAAATTTTAATTTTTTGAAATAATATATGCAGATACTTGCAATCTGATTATTCCCACCTCACACTTTACATGACCTTTGATAAATGGATCACATGGCGGGTATTCTATTTATCAAATGAGGTAGGAAACGTATTTTGCAAAATCCGGGCCAAAAGTCATGATGATCAAGAAAATCTATACAGAGTTAACTGATAGTAGTGTGATCGATAAGAATCGAACTCATGATCTTCACATTTAAACATACATCAAACAGGTGATAGTAGTGTGATCGATAAAAATCAAACTCATGATCTTCACGTTTTACACACTCAATGGAATATAAGATGACCAACATGTCACAAGCTGATTCTCGATGATAAAAAAATTTAAACGTGGAGGAATTTAGAGTGGAGAACAGAGGTTAAAAAAAATAAAATAAAATAAAGAAGAGTATGCAATACAACTAGAGGAATCAATAATTGAAGGGGTTAATGTACTTGTTAAAACTTTAATTAAAAGATAGAGTTTCCATTTTAAGTGTACCTCATATTCTACTCGTGGAAGAGATGCCTTTGTCATTTATCTATTTTTGAATGTAAATGCTAAAGCTTCTCATGTGAGGGTTCTTTTCCGGAATAGAAATGTTTCTTTTAAATTCATGTGATGATATCTTCTTATAATTATAAATCGTGACTATGATCTCTACGTCACAAATGTCAATTTATGTGTGCCAATTGGACTCACATTTAATTCATCTCAATCGAATAAATCTTATTTTCCTTCGGTCACATGCAATTCATGAAATTAATTTGGAAGAGAAATAATAATCATAGGAACCATTGTGTTTGTGTTGCATTGCATTGTTTGACACAAACTGCTTGCAATCAATAATCGAATTTACCATGTTAAACTTGTTTCTGACAGAGACTCTACAACCACGGGAGATATAGAACGAAATGCCCAATTGTGTAACCAACCTAAACACTAAATTAAAATCTACATTTAGCAGAATAACGCTTTTTTTACTTTCTATTTTACAAAATATTACATTAAGTTAATATTTAGTAAAATAACATTTTAGGACTAATAAAATAATAGATTTTTTAAAAATTTCAAGACTATTCTCTTTATTAAACAATATTAATTTATTTTAATTAATTAACTAAAAATTTTAAAAGTTAATATAAAATCAATAAATGTCACTATAATTAGAATTCTTCTAAAAGAAAATGGCCGCTGCCACAGTCCCAAATGGTTTTTGACAATCTTCAGTTAAGAAATAAAAATTAGAATTTGTCAATTTTTTATCAGTATATATCAATTAATATAATTTAATATTTGTCACTGTTCTACAATATGAGTCAGCTGAAAATAATAACTCGGAACGGCGATCACCAAGCTCTCCATCGGACGAAGCAGCTGGAACTAAAAAACTGATTTGAAACTTTGATCTGAAACTTTTTGGATTATTCGATCTGAAAACTACTTCGATCGATAACTTCTTTGATAAGAAACTTCTCTGTTCTTGTTTTTGCTCGCAATTTTGTCGCATCAAGTTGCTCCGTCTGTTTCAACACCACGAGCTGCTGCCAGGCCTCGATTTTGTTTAAAACGAACCACTGTAGTTCAATCAATAACAACCGAGCACTGCCGCTGCTCGTCATTGGAGGTCGATGACAGAGTCTGTCAATGGAGGTCGACAAATAACTGCCGGAAGTTGAAAAGTCTCAACTTTGAAGAACAGCAAGTCGTCATAACTGTTTTTTTTTTTTTAAAATAATAATAATAATTAAAGTAATTTGATAAAAAAATTATTAAAGTAAAGGGTACTTTTGTAAGAGTATAATAAAAGTCTATTTTATTAAATGAAAATTAAAAAGTGTGTAAATTAAAGCTGGCAAGTAGAGAGCACCTACCACTCTGTCTACGTCCTTGTCTGCTACCATTTATACTCTTAATTTGTTCTGGTATATTTATCGAAAAATCTGAATTTCGTAATTATGAAATGCCAGGAAAATATATTACTCAAGTAATGATATATAAGTATGAAAACTATTTTAACCATTTTGAGTTTAGTCAAAAGCTCCTCTATGGTTTCCAATGGGTTTTCCTGTTGGGGCATGCTCTACCATATTCACCACGCAAACCCAACAAGAATTTTGAATTGTGGCAATATATATGAGGAATTTTGCAGGAGACATATTCAATATTTTTTTTTTTAAAAAAAAAATTAAGTAGTTATGGTTTAAATTCAACATAATATTACTAGGGGCAATCTAACATATATTTAAAAAAAAAAAAAAAAAACAAACTTTATCATAAATTGAATCCCTGAGATAGAGGGAGTATTTAACAAAATTAATTATAAAATGTTTTTATACTTTTCCATAATTGCGTCTAAAATATATGTTTGCTAGTGATTAATATTCAAAGAAAATATAATTAAATAAAAGAAACTAATAATTGTCCATTTTTGTTTTCAAGAATTATAATACTAATGATGTAATGTATGTACGGCACCATTTGTTTTAAAGTACTGAATCACATAACTCCTGTCGAATATGATGTGGAAAAATATAGCCGCTTACATCAACCATACAATACAATCCCTAAACAACAAATTTCAACACTTGTTCGTAAATTATTGAAAAGATGAAGCACATTTCTGCTTTATTTACCTCTCTTACTCCATCCGTTTCATGCTCATTTAATACATCAAAATCATCATTACTGACCCAAAAAACTTACAGAATTAAGTCATTCAATCACATGAAATATTTTTAAGTTTGTCAATAATTTTACATGTTTGTCTATAATGATTTGAACTTTCTTATTACACTAATTAGAAGTATAAACATTTTGAGGGCTACACATATTATCTCTAGCCCATTTGATGATAACATAAAGAAATCAACTACTTGATAATATATACAGAAAACAACCATCATCTTCAAATTATCCTTCCTGAGAATGAATGTTGACCACAACCTCTTTTAATGGTGAAAACTCAAGTAGGATAGGCAAATAAAGGAGGAGGTTATTCATAATAAAACCGGCATGAACTATTACACTTAATTATATAAATCTAGAAACTAAGATGCTTAGGAGAGAAGGAGAACTTTGTACCTTTGTTGGATCCAATTTAAAACCAAAGCCAATCATTTGGTTGCATCATTCCTTGTTTATCATCCATAGCTGCAATAACATAAATAGTTTTGATTTCAAAAAAAAAAAAATAATAATAATTCAGAATGTTGCTTGGTGGGCAAAGATTATAAACAATAAATCTTTGATAAATAATTTTACAAATAGGAACTTTATTTGTATTTAAATTTCATAAGTGAATTAATGTAAATTTTAATATCTGATAGTAGAAAATACCACCAATACTTGATTGAAGATGCACTTAAAGTATTAAAATCTGTAAATAAGAAAGTGGTTTTTCAGATCAAACAATAATGGGTTTTGAATAGCTAAGAATTGCATAGGAAACTCAAGTTATGTCTGCCTAAAATTGTTGCTCTCATAAATAAAATTAATGAAGATGATCTCTCTCTAATTTTTTATGTATATGATTACAGACCGGAATTTCAATGCTTAAGAATTTTTTAAAGCAGAAAGTGTGGATTATGTATAAGGAGTGTTAAATTTTTTGAGCAACAAAAATAAAGTGAAGAAAAGGTACCTATAAGCAGTAGCGCACAACAAATTATTGTCAAATTAAAGGATAGAATTTTTCATTTTATAATTTCGCCATGAGAAAGCTTGCTCTATCTTGCTGCACTTAAGCACACAGCATGTCGTTGCGGCAGCAGTGAAATTTTTTTCGCAATAGTTAAAATAATTCTAAGAGACATTTCGTCGAACAACTTTTGAGCAAATTTCACCATTCATTTGAACACAACATTTCACCAACTCACCAATTTCTGCTATATATGAATTGATAATAGCAAAAATACTTTTATGGAAATAAAATAGAGATATTGCAAATGAAGAAAAATTGCTTGCATGCAAATGAAAATTTACATAATCAAAATATGGGGAAAAAAACAGCAGCAAAATGCTCAGATATAGGTGGCGAAAGATTACCTGAAACTTGTCTACCGCTTGATTTCTAATACGTTAGATAACCCAATATTATTCACCAGAAAATTTATTAACTGCATAAACAAATCTATGTCCAGCAAAATATAAGATGAGATAATATTGAAGACAGAGAAGAGAGCGAGAGCTCTCAAACTGAAAACAAAACGGGAGAAGACAGATTGAAGATGAGAAGCCACGAAAGAGAACGAAAGCGGCGCATATATATCTAATGAAAAATTCAATACGCTAAATTTTAAAGTCAACGACGTCATCGGAGAGGCCCCTCCTTTAGTGTACTATATACTAGAAGTTTTTCCTCCAGTTGCTTCGGGAATCTCGCATTGAAACTGGAAATAGATAGCTACATAAATCTGTTATGAATTTAACAGTAGCAGAATATTAACGTTCAAATTGTTTGATATTGCAAATATAATAATTATCTGATACACAAAAGTTATTAAGATTATCTCCTTTGCAAGCGATTTCAGGTAAATTTTGACTATTAATTTTGTTCTGCTTTGGAGGCTTTCATTTTCTACTGGATTCGTTGTCAGTCAGTGCAGTCCACACCAATGACCGCTTCATTCTTATTGTTAAAATGAGACTCAATATATGTGTCATTTGTTTAACACAAATAAGTAAGAGTGTGAAAGTTTAATTTTTTTTTTAGGTGACTTTGGAATTACCTGATACACTTTGCTAGCGGAACAGCAAGTGTGTCCCTCAAACTTTGAATATTCTTAAATCATTAGACACACCTAAAACATAGAGTAATATTTAATTTTTACTTTATATTAATATTAGTTTAATATAAAGGGTGTAGTTAATAATGAAATTGATTCATCAGAAAGTAGAAAATTGTTAATGGAATCTATGTAGGAGTTGTATAAATTTGTACATTTGAAAAGTAGGGTCAAAAATTAACCGACAATATTTGTTGTAAACAAATATCTAACCATGACTACAATTGAAATCTCATTGATGTTGAGGAAATTGAAATGGAGAAAATAGTGAAGACTAAATAGTACTTTGCACAGTGGTTTGTACTGAAACATTACATTGAAGTATAAGTTTATTTAACTATTATATAAAATACATCATGAATCTATGTTATGTATAAAAAAACAGATTGTCATGCTGTAAATCATTTGAAGGTGAGCCAATGAGGGAGTTAGGGTTAATAGAAAGATGTGCTCCAATCATTTGCATGGGACCTGACAAAATTTATAATAAGAAAATTCACATAAGTGGACTTTAAAAATGTAATATTATTGAATAAAATAAGACTAACAGATTATAACTAACAAACCGTTATATAAAATTAGGATGAAAAAATGAATGAAAAAGTTGTAAAAAAGGCAAATCTTTTTAGAACTTTTATCAATGTTACCGAGAAAGGAAAGAAGAATATGAAAAAAGAAAGAAAAATACATATATTATAGTTCATTGAATAATGAACACAAAACAATAATAACTTTAAAATGATAAATGATATAGAAAGGGTAAAAGAGAGAAGATGTTAAGTTGTATATCTATGAAAGAATGACTATAGATTGTACTAAAAATAAGAAAAAATAATAATAATGTATATATAAATGAAAAATAATATTATACGAAAAAGCATTTTCATAAAGATAATTGGTAAAAGAGTATGTTCTCAAAATTTCCAGTTTAGTAAACATATTCCGTAGAATGGTATCATGATTTGCTACAAAATTTTCAAATTTGGTAAATATATTCGGTAGAATTAGGGATTAAATTTGATAAAATATTCATAAAGAAATGTAATAAGAGATAAAATTATAAGTATTAGGCCACGTTGTATTATTGAAAAAATAGAAGGCAATAATTCACTCTAGATGAATTTGCTTAAGTTTATTAGCGATAGTTTTTTATGGTGCATAGGCGTTTGAGTAGATTTGCACTTGTGAAAGCATATATCGGTTCGCCCTTATAGCTCAGTGGTAGAGCGTCAGTCTTGTAAACTGAAGGTCCGTAGTTCGATCCTGCGTGAGGGCATATTTTTTTGAATATGAATTTTAATTAAAATATTCACTCTTAAAAAGCTAAAAATTCATAAGCTATGCTTATTTCTAAAATTTAAACTAAACATGACTTCTATATTATAGAATTTAAATTAAGTTAGTTAAAGAGTTATATTATTATGATTTGAATTTAATTAAATGTTTAAATTTGTTCCTGTAAATTACCTACCCAATTGATGTTTCATATTATTGTTAGAATTAATATTTAAAATAATGTAATAATCCTAAGTCAAAATAGTGTACTTTAACTTTTCTTTTATTTAAAGTTAAATAGAAAGCAATAGTAAAAAAAAAAAAAAAAAGGTTAAATAGAAACATTTATATTCCTAAAAATTAAAAGTATGCTCGATAAAAGTTTAAATTAACAAATTATACATGGTGGTAGTTTCATTAACATGATATTGTAGGATTGTTACTTTTATTAATTAATTTAATTAGAATATAATATAAATAATAAAGTAATTATATAATTTTCCTAACATAATTTCAATTTAATTAGTTAATAATTAAAATAGCATTCTTTATTAGAACATTATCTGAATTTAGATTATTTTTTAAATTGAATTAACTTCTATTAATTAATTAAATAGATAATATAATAGTAATTAATTTACCTTTTTCAAATTGAATTACCTTTTTCAAATTAATTAATTTAATATTATTTTCAAAAGACATATTTAACTTCAAAATATAAAATTTTAGAGGAGCATTTGGGCAATCCTAATGTTACTCTTGATTCATGCTTTCATATACGTTACTTGTTTTTTTTAGTGGTTAACTCGTTTATATTCTCATTATTAATATTGTAGTTAATTTAATTAATTATATATTTATTGTACTAAAATTTATATAAAAAATAATTTTTTTTATCTAACAACTATCAATAAGTATGTTATAGATAAAATACCAGTTAAAATGTCTTAACAAACCGTCGTATTTACCATCATTTATCTAGTATATGTTTTCACAATCTTATATTTATAGTAGAATTCTACGGTAAGATGTAGAATTCCATGTTTTTTTTCTAATAAATTATTCCTAATCTACTTTTCCTATTTTATATGTTTTCACAATCTTATACTATATTAGAATTCTACGGAAAGATTGTAGATTTTTTTTTTTCTAAAATAGAAAGATTAGAATTCATATTCATTGTACAAAAAAATTAATAATACATTATTAGAATAAATTATTAACTCCTAATTAAGATATATTATTAATATTAATAATAATTTATAAATTAATTAATTTAGTAATTTGATAAATACGTAATTATTCTTAAAAATTAGAAATAGAATGAGTATTTTTTCCAATGTTACCCACCTCATTTTGAATTAGAAACAGGAGGGCATATTCTTGGCGATACCAATGTTATCCCTCAATCAATATGTGTGTATATGATTTTGTGATTGTAATTGTAATAGTTGACAAAATGAGAGAAACTATAATTTCAAAGTTTTGACTGAGTTTTAGCTTTTCAGTTTTGATATAGTAGAATGCAAATTGTGTTGCTCATAATATGTTGAAGTTACCATTAGTTTTTCGCAAGTTTTTTAAAGGTTATGGGGAACCCATTCCTAATTTCCGATTAATCGCTAACCCAAAAAATGAGTGAAGATGGTGACTACGACAATGTTGCAAATTATCATCAAACCTACTAAATTATGAACTCCTTATGCTTGCTATAATTTAAGGATGTTTGGCATAACTAATGAATATGATAATTTAAAAAATTAACTAATTTCAAATGTTAGGTTACAGGAAAATCAAAGCCCCATTACGTTGAAGATTCTCTTCATAAATTTATTTAATTCTATACTATTATAAGTAATAAAGGATGTAACACGCATACTTCCAAGCAAGACTCAATTGGAGTAGATTTTTAGTGAACTTGTCAACAAAGCTACTTTTAGGGTTTTTTATGCCCAAATAATTAGAGTGTGCAAATTGCATTATGGGACTAAAATCCCAAATCAGGAAGGATTTTGTCGTTTTGGGTCGATATTTTAACAACTCTCTGTACAAATGAGATTATCTCATATTGGGTTAGCAATTTGCTATATGATTAACCTCCTATTTAATGGGGAGGCAGAGATTTGGAATTTTTTTAAAATAAAATGGTTTGATAAAATTTATGTACACCTCTTAATTTTCATATTTAAAAGTTAGAACAAATGAGCTTAATTTTAGAAATTGAATTCTAAGAATTGCTCTGAACTGTCCCAAATTTATAAACTTTGTATTCAACTAAAACTAATATACTATCTCTATACTTCATTGTTACGTTCATCAAAAAAAAAAAAAAAAGTTTGTCCATTTATTTCAAATTTGAATGTGCACAATTCAATCGATTCCATATTTTAGATTATATATTTCATAAAAAATGCATTTAGACATGAAGGGCATGTTGAATAAAATTAGTTGTTTTGATCAATGTTTAACTGATTATATAATTGTTACATATTTTTAATAATACTAAAAAGCTAAACTCTAAAAGTGAAAATAATAAAAATAGTCAATACACTAAAATTACTTAATCGAGAATGCAAAATAAACAATTATTTTAAAATTCATTTACAAATAAATGCAATATTGATAATATTTAAAATTATTTTTTTAAGAAAAGAATCAAAATAAAATTATCTTCATAATCAAGCTCAATAGTCATCACCACAAGGATGAGTATTGGAAACCACAATTAGTCGGAATATTCTAATATGTAAATTTATTATCATAACTTCTGTCAAATATGGTTAATATTTATCATCAAATAACTTAACAAGTAACTCCGAAAAGAAAGTAGATAAAAAATTAAACAACTGCTATCAATCATGTCCAATACAATATGCGCTAGAGCATCCGCACACCTATTGGCTTCGGGATAAACATGATTAACCTTCACCGGTCAATCTCTCCGCAGCAATTCCCTTATATTTCTAACAATATTACTCAAACCTAATGGAGTTTGAGCATGCAAATTAATAAAATGGACAACTTGCAAGTTATCACATTCAACAAGAATAATAATATTATATTATTATTAGCCATTGCAATTTGAATTTGAAATTTTAAAATTTAAATTAATTTTAACATAAGATGTGTAAGATACTGTGGTAACATGTAATTAAATTTTTAAAAAATATTATTTCAATATACACCATTATTGCTGAATTGTCTACGAAATATTGAGGTTTGCATTGTAGGTCCCTAACAATAACTTCCTCACATTTATAAATATATATTGCAGTATGAAGTGGTTCATATCGTATCATATGCATTCGAAATGGCTAATGAGTTTATTAAGGACCTACAAAACCTTAACCCTACTTTCTCACAAAAATTAATCAACCCATCTCCCGATTTTCATCATCAACTCTTCCCTTTCTCCACTTATCATCACCTTCCCATTAATACCAAAAGCTCCAGTAACACATCTTCTGCTGCTGTTTCTGAAACTGATACCAAGCAAAACTTTGTTATCAATAAGGTAATTATAAATCAGTTTACGTGTATTTGTATCAAAAATATATGATTTTAAAAATGCATACATAATTATATATTAATATGGTTTTAATTTCAGAGCTGTGGAGGAAGAAAACGAAGGAGAAGGGATGAAATAAAAGATATAGAGAAACCAAAAGAAGTGATTCATATCCGAGCAAAACGAGGCCAAGCTACTGATAGTCACAGTTTGGCAGAAAGGGTATATAATAATAATAATAAAATTATTACATTTAAGTCATTCATTATTTTTCTCAAAATCTTACATGTTTTCGTGGTTTAATTTAATTAATTGTTACAGGTAAGAAGAGAGAAAATTAATGAGAAACTGAGGTGCTTACAGGACCTTGTTCCAGGATGTTATAAGGTAATTAATTAACTAAATTGAAGCTTAACCAACCAAACCAAGACTTGCTTTTCTGATGTATGTTTTGATAAATTAATTTATATATTTGCAGACAATGGGAATGGCTGTTATGTTGGATGTCATTATTAATTATGTTCAGTCTCTCCAGAACCAAATTGAAGTGAGTTCTAATTGAACACTAAAATTCTTGCTATACGTGTTATTTTTTGGATTAACTAGGAGGTCTCCAGGTCTATGGTTCTAACTAAATCCCCACTAAGGTTATCAGAAAAGTGTTATTTAGTTCCAAACAAAATTAACTTTTTCCTATACATATTTTCTAGTTTCTCTCCATGAAGCTTTCAGCAGCTAGCATGTACTATGACTTCAACTTGGAGAGGGACAATATGGAGATGATGCAGGTAATTTTTAATTTTTAATTTTTGGTGGGTCTATTTACTTTTCGTTTCCTTAACATATATATGTATTTTAAGAATTCAATTATTTGCTATCCCTTTTGTTTTATTGTACAAGTACATGCATTTTAAGATAATATTAATTTTAGTAATCTTTGTTTTGTTGGTATGATGAGATCATTAATCTGTCTTCAAGTAATCTTCAGTAATAATGAAATTAGTTTCTTAAATTTTATAATTATGGTTTAGGGGACAAATGCATATGAAGGACAAGATATGGAGCGGTTGGAAAGAGAAGGGTATGGAGGAGCTTTGTATTTTCACTCACCATATGGCCCTTTTGACTTATAAAATCATTCAATTTTATCTATTTGTTTATATTTTGTTTTTTAAAATTAGGAGACATGAATCCATAAAAAAATATTGTATACCTTATCTGCTCATAATGAAAATTGAATAAACAAAGAATATAAAACATATATAATGTCTTTATTAATGTAATCTTGTACTTTTGTCTATAATAATTAATCATGGTACATACTTTGTTACTAAGTTTTCATTTTTCATATAAAATATATGTTGTTAATTAAATATATACTAGAGGTAACTCTTTGATAATATCAGACTCTTCAAAACCATGCAAAAGGAAACAAATTATTGGCAATGAAATGTAGAAGATAACATTTAGTTTGATGACTGGGATTGTGTTAGCCACACTATGTGAATGAAAAATGCTAGGTAAACTATCTATTTATCTAGGATCCTACACCTCTTTGATGTTTAAGCACATTTAATTGTACATGATAGTGATATAACCCTAATAAATGACACCCTTTCAGTTTCCATATATATATTGGTAATGATTGATTGATTGATAGATATTAATATGTGATTCAACTTAATTAGATCATATAATGAATGGTTTTGAAGTGAAGTGATAGTTATTTGAAAAGTGTATACATTGCCCATCTTTAAACTTTAATGGAACTAAAGTGAGGAATTTTATAGTATTAAAATGAGGGAATTTTTTATTCCCACCCACCCTCCCTTCAAATTAAGGTATTGTAGAAGCTATACTCCTTAATTAGCATATAATAATTGATTGATAATTTCATATAATGATTTAGGGAGGCAGAAGAGAGTTCATGGACCCAATAGGAAGAGAGGGAGCTAATAAAATTAAAACTTATATTAAAGAATGAGGATAGGAGCTTTATTAATTGGAGCTTTGTAGAGTATGGTATGAGAAAGTGGGGTATTTGGGTGAAATGAAAATGGGCAGATTCAGCCCCTAATTTGAGGTGTTGAAGCATGCAAACGCTGCATTGCTCAACACCGCTAGCTTAAAGTTGGAAAGATACATTTTACAAACTTTTTGCTTCATTTATGACAACATTTCAACGATTACATTTTACGATTTAGATGAAAAAATATTTCAATCTTACTTAAGATTAAAATTGTGTAAAATCGATGAGAAGTAAGATGTTATAATTTTATGTGAATAAAATAATTTTATCGATTTTACTCATTTTACTCTTAAATCATATATGAATCTTAATTTTTAAAAGCTCAACCATTTTTATTTAGAAAAACTTAGAATTTTACATATATACACAACATTTTCAATTAAGAATAAGTTGTATAGAGATGTTTGACTTCCAATGATAAGAAGTATCGGCTTGAATTTTTTAGTTATTTCTCTCTTTTTTATTTAATTAAGTATACTTCTAAAGGTATCAGCTTGAATTTTTTAGTTATTTCTCTCTTTTTTATTTAATTAAGTATACTTCTAAAGGTATCAGCTTGAATTTTTTAGTTATTTCTCTCTTTTTTATTTAAATTTTTTAGTTATTTCTCTCTTTTTTATTTAATTAAGTATACTTCTAAAGTTTCTCAAATTATTTGTTATTGGAGTTGGATTGAATTTTATTTCTGAAATTATTTAATGTTCATATGTTAATATTGCTTGCTTCTAAATTGTGTTAGAGCGGCTGAAATAGAAATTTAAATTTTAAAATTATTTGAAGTAAATTATTTGTTAGAGTAATAATAATATGTTTCTTTTATTATTTATTTATAAAATATGATTGTGGAATTCATTTAATTTGTATTATATTTTATATGTGGTTAGTATAAATTATTATTATTATTAAAATCTCGATTTTAACTAATTGTAAGTAGAGCAAAATCTGTGCCACCAGTATGGCCATGGCTGCCGGCTTCTTATTGGGCTTAGATGTGCCAGCCCACTGCATTTTTTAAATTTTTAGTAATTTATCTGAGCTCCTTTGGGGTCTTAGGAAAATGATTTAAATAGTTAAAATAATTAGTAAAATGGTTTGATTGTTTGAAAAATATCTAAAATGATAATTTAAATGAAAAATGAATACTTGAAATTTGGTATTGATAGAGTGTATCAATTTTTTATGGCTACCATTTGAGATGATGTGGCAAATACTTTTTCAAAAATGAATTTGACAAAGTGGGATTTGTTACAAGAGTATTGTGGATGCACTTATTGACTAGTACTAACTTTTGAGTGAAGGTAAATTTTGACTAGTAGTGGGGAACTGCTAACAGAGGATTAGTCTTGTGCAATGAAATGCCAAAAGTCTCACTCATGTCCAACTCAATTGGTTTCATGTCTTTTGCTAATTTCCAATTAAATGAGTGGACAAGAGAAGCCAACATTAAGTGCAGCATCCTATGAGCCAACGGCAATCCAGGGCATATCCTCCTTCCAGCTCCAAATGGGATTAGCTCAAAATCTCTCCCTTTCACCTCTATTTTACTCTCTACAAATCTCTCTGGCTCAAATTTTTCTGGATTTTCCCATATGCTTGCATCTCTTCCTATAGCCCATACATTAACTAGTATTTGTGCATTTTTAGGCACTTTGAACCCGTTTATCTCCACCTCTGTTTTAGCTTTATGTGGCACTAGAAATGGACCGGGTGGATGCAGTCTCAATGTCTCTTTTACTGTTGCTTGTAAATAAGGGAGGTTCATTATATCACTTTCCTCCACCACTTCAATTTGTTTGACCTCATTCTTGATTTTTGCCATTTTTTCTGGATTTTTTAGTAATTCTGTCATTGCCCATTCTAATGTTGTTGTTGTTGTATCGGTACCCGCAAGAAAGAAGTCCTATATTTGAAAACCAATATATTTCCAATAAAGGTCAATTTCTCATAATAATACTTAAAACGTGTTATTTTTGTAATTGTTAAAACATGTAGTGGTGAATGTTAAAATTTTTAAGAAAAAATAATCCATAATCATGATTTTAATAGTTTTATAAATAATATATTTTGACCAATTTAAGTTTTGAAAAACATTTTATTTATCAATCTAACTCATGATGTAAATGAAAGAAATTGATGACTCACCACAAGCAAATGCTTGACATCTTCAAGGCTTAATTCAGAATCAGTTTGTTGGACAAGAATGAGAAGAGAATCAAGCACATCAGGGTTTTGTTCTGCCTGTGCCGTTCTTGATTTCATCCTTTCGTCGATAATCCCTTCAAAAACTTTAATTAATCTTTCAAAATAAATCTTGCAACGTCCACGAATGCCTTGTGGATCTACTAAACCAAGTATTGGAAAATAATCTGCAACGTTAGGTTTTCCAGCTAATTTCATAAGCATTACGACAGCCTCATTCAAATCTTGAGACTTCTTAGAATTATAATCAACTAAATCAATAGAGAAGAAAGTGTTGGACATCAAATTAAGCACTGTAGTGAAAGCAGCTTGACCAATATCAATGGCTCTACCAATTTTACAATTTTCATCAACAAAATTTACAAGTTGTTGCACCTTTTTGCCACGAAGATCTTGGCCAGCATCAAGCCTTTTAGAGGTGAATAATTGTGTAGTAGTGATCTTCCTGAGGTTTCGCCACTGATCGTTCACAGGCATCCATACCATTGAAATATTGTGGTGATTATCTACATGGGTAGCATTTGGGGCAGAACGGCTGGACAAGGCTTGGTCATGTTTGTGAAATACTTCTTTAGCAATATTTGGAGAGGAAATTACTATAGTTGTTAGGGTGCCTAACTTAAGTGACATTAGATTTCCATATCTTTTTGAGAGCTTAGTAAGTACTTCGTGAGGCTTTTCTCCGAGAGCCAATATGTTTCCGATCACCGGTAAGGGTCGAGGACCTGGCGGGAGAGATTTCCGGCCAAGAATATTGAATGTAAAGGTATAGATAAATGCACATGTGCAGCAGAAAGCTAGGACAAGCCTGAGGTACTCCATATTTTTGGGTATGAAGCAGTATTCCAGTTAATGGTCCTCATCATGTCTATTTAAATTTTGGAGGCGAGCCATATATTTTATTTTATTGTTTGACTGAAAATGGAAAGACTTTGTTTTTTTTTTTTAATATAAAATAGGTTATTAATGTACCGAATAATAATATAGGTTATATAGTAAAAAATAGTTTTCTTTTAAACACCAAATTAATATTAACAATGTGATCAGAAAGAATCAAATTCAATACATTCGCATCCTACAATCTCCATAAAAAAATAAAATGATATCATAAAGTGGAAAGAAAATTTAATTTAGAATATTTTTTTTAATAATGTCATAATATGGAAAGATAGTTAAATATCTTGAAAACAGCTTCTAGATAGAAATGTAAAAGTCAACACATGTTATATAAAAATTTAAATGAGAGCCTTTTATATGGTCACTATAATTTCAACATTAATAAATATAATTGTGTTTTGTGTTATACCCGCACAATCTACGGTGAGTGAGTTGTCATTAAAAAATATTTCTATAAAATTGACAACATATTTTTATTTAACAATCAAACTATTAATATAAAAAATTATGCCCAAATTTTGATAAATGTACTGCCTAATATTAGAAAACTGACATGATTATGAAGATTTTCTTTGAATAAGAAGAGTTTGATGAGGCTTAGGAAAAATGAATGAGGCTATATAGATTAAGGAATTCGAGATGTCATTTAGGAATTCATTAATACAAATGTATTATCCGACTACGGATACTCAGATGTGTGTAAACATTTACCATCCTCATAATAAGTGTTTTAATTTTCACAAGTATAAAATTTATTTATTGAATTACTAATTTATCTTTCACTTAAATGTTTGTTCAATTTTCAAAATTCATTATCTATTAATTTTAAAATATAAAAGAAAAATCACCATCTAATAGACATTTATTATGGAAAAAAGTGAAAATTGAGACATCTATTATAAGACAAATGGAGTATATACACACACAAAACAAAAGCCATTCAATTCAACAGATTGTGTGATTTTTTTCAAAGGAGTTATAAGAATTTTTATCCAATCTCTCCAATATTTATGGGTATTGGATATTTTTATAAGAGTTGAGAGAATTTATGTTCAATCTCTGCGTCATTGCCGCATGTGAGAATGTTTATGCAATCTCTTCATTAGTTTCACGAATAATGGATACTTTGATATATGATGTAAATGAGTAAAGTCATTCATGAGCTAATAGAAACTCGATTCGATTAAAACTCGTCTAAAAATAGAATGAGATTCAAAGTTTTAAACTCATTAATAGATTCATTTAATTTTAATTTTACTCAAATATATATTACAAATCAATATTCTTGTTTGGAATTTCATATATATATTATAATATTATAATAATGATTTAATACTTAGATAAAAATTTGTATTTAATTAGTTTCATTTACAATTTATAAAAATGACGCTTGAACTACTTGAGGTTCAACGCGATAAAAACTCGTTTAAGATTAGTTCGAACAGTAATGAGCGAGCTTGAGCTTGCAATATTTGTTTGACTAAGCTTGTTTGCAACCCCCTATAAGAGATTATGAGAATTTCATTTAATATCTCCACTATTTTTACGGGTTTTAGAATTCTCCAAAATGATTAGGAGAAGTTCTCCAACATTTTAAATGATTTTTAATATTCGTACAGGGATTGTGAGAGTTTTTATCCAATCTCTCCATTTTTTCATGAGTGGAGGATATTCTTATAGGTGTTGTGAGAATCTCATCCAATCTCTTGACTATTTTTACGAGTCATCGAATTTGCCACAAAAATTATAAAATTTCAATTTAATATTTCCACTATTTCAATAGGTTGTGGTTTTTCCACAAGAGGTTGTGAAAATTACTGCTCAATCACTTCACTACTTCCATGGGAGTGTGAGAATTTTATCCAATATTTCTACTATTTTTGTGGTTGGTTAATATTTGCAGAAAATTTCTCTAAATTCCACAAAGGTTGTAGAAATTTATGCTTTTTTGCTTCCGAATAATGACCTCAAATTCTCACATATAAATATAAGAATGGAATATGAAGCATTCGGGATAAAATTTCTAAATTTATCGTTATGCATCCATATTATTTTTTATAGTTTTCATTATATATGATACATAAGTGAAACCACAATTTAGTATTGGAGATGCTCTTAGTATTATAATTGTATTGTGATATTTCTCATTAGATGTATTTATATTTAATCATTTAACCACTCAATATTTAATTTTATAATAATTTAAATATGAATCTTTAATATAAAAAAATATATTACCTCTTAAAGAAAAAAAACCCATACGAATAGTTTTTAAACTTTAAATTTAACATACTTTATATATTATAGAATTTCAATTTAGTTAAAAAATTAAACTAAACTATAAAATAATTTATATATTAATTTTGACAATATTAATTTATTAATTTATCTAAAATTTATATTTAACATATTTTAAACAAGTTAGTTTTAAAAAAATTAAATTAAGTTAGGAAATAATTTATTTATTATTATTTCATGTACCCACTCATTCATATATTTAATAATCCTTTTTTAACGTGCATTTGTCTATTCATTTAAATACTTATTATTTTTCATAAAAATACTCATTATATTTAATATTTTATTATATTTATTAATTATATGTAATAAAATTAATTATGGCTATGAAAATTTTATAGTATAATATAATTTGTAATAGATTATAATTTTTTAAAATTAAAATTTTATTTTTAAATAAGTATTTTTTCTATATATTATGAATTAAAGAAAGTTATAGATAAAAAATAAATTTTAATTTTAGTGTAGCGTCCTCTCTTATACCTTACGTTATAAAACATGTCATATTTTTTTTTTTTTAATAACATATATTGCCATTTTAATTATCGTATTAAACTATATCATCATATAATAACTCGACATATAACATACATATACCAAATATCAAACACACATAATTAATCTTATTTACTTACATGCCATATTGCCTTACTATTTCAAA
>CANUEY010202113.1:0-19715 GCA_948099555.1 Croton setiger
TATCCAGCTATATAACTTACAGATATATAGATATCTCTCTTATTTATTTGTGAGTCTGATATATATATATATATATATATATATATATATATATATATATATATATATATATATATATATATATATATATATATTGCAGTATATATCACAGTATATATGAATTATTTATACCATTATGTATGATTTATATTCACTACTATATTTATTGCTTTATATAGGACAATATATATACTAGTTTATGTGGTTCATGTATAATGATATATATGATCAATATTGTAATATATATGATTCATAAATACTGGTATATAGTTCACTTATATCAGTTTATATAAATCATATATGCAGTAAAAAGAGCATATATATCAGCACATATGAATCATAAATACTGATATATATAAGGCCATAAAGTTCATATATATCAGTATATATGAATCATATATACCGTATATTTACTTTTATATATACTGGGATGAAGATTATATATACTAATATATATGACTTTTATAATTAGTTGTTACAGATTATTATTATTTTTTGTTTTATTCGAATGAATATTCTATTTAGGATATAAAATTTCATTTTTTAGAAATGAATGTTTAAGAGAGAAAAGTTCTTTTTTTTTTAGGAATTATATTTCCTTTTTGTATAATTTATTATTTAATATAAATTGTTATTATTTATTATTAAAGGCAATATTGAGTTATTTCAAAAATATATGCTATTTTGTTCATTTTAAAAAATAGGTGTTATTCTCTTTAATTGCACATAAAATATGTACTATATGCCTTTTGACCCAATATGAAATTTAATAATAAGATAAAATTGAATATAAACAAAAAGTTTATGTTTTTAGCATGGTTATTAAAACCAAAACTGACAGACTAGGCTGGTTAGAGCGAAAAAACTGGGAATCAGTAGCTTGTTTGATCTAGTTCATGAGTTGGCTTGGATAGAGGATAAAAACCGTGTCTAACAACCACTGGCAACGATATATTCTTCTTCTTTTTATTAACCCAATTTATATTTTTTTTTTAAAAAATTGATTGCTTATTTTGGTGATTGAATTTGTAAGTACTAGGTTATTATTGTAGATGGAATTTGAATCTGAGTATTTGATGGAAGAGTTTGATTAAAATCTATATATTGATGAGAAACCACTCTTAACTGTCTGAGAAAGATCAAATGGCAAATAGTAATCCTATTCCTAGAATGACTACAGAGGGATTCTTTGTCACTCATCCACTTTTGTTCTATGAAACAAATTATTCCTACTAGAAGAGTAGAATGGAAAACTTCTTAAAGTCTTATGATGTAAAGTGTTGGAGAATCATGTCGAACGGTTCTCATGTTCCTAAAATCACTATTGATAATGTTACGCGACCAAAGAATGAGGCTAAGTTCAATGATGCTAACTGGGAGCTAGTCTCTCTAACTCTAAAGCTTTGAACTTGATCCATTGTTCCTTCGACCCAATGTAGTTCAACAAGTTCTCTAGCTATAGAATACCTTAAGAATTCTGGAAAAATCTTAGAGTGACTTATGAAGGTACTGATGAAGTTAAAGAATCGAGGATTAACATACTCTGGAGGAAGTATGAGATGTTCTCTATAAAAGATGGAGAGATAATTTTTGAACTAAACATTCGATTTGTAGAAATCATTAATCCTCTAAGAGTTTTGGGGAAAGAGATTTTAGAGGAAGAGCATCTTAGAAAAATATTTGAATAAAATTGACTTAGAAAGATAACTTACTCTCTTCCCTAGAATCTTTAGGTTCAAAACCAAAACTTTACCAATTTCAAAATAGAGTCAATTAATTAAATGAGCTTTTTTAAAGAAAATTAAAAATGGTTTCTGTAAAGGGTGACAACTATTAAATTTTTTTTTTTTTAAGACCGATTAGTTCAGTACCATGTAATCAAAATTATTTTATAATCTTTTTGATAAAATAAAATGGAACATGATTTGAAATTGTATTGTGTTGTTTTAAAAAAAAAAATGAAGGATTCATATTATTTTTGCTTGAAAGTAAAAAAAGTTCTAATGGGATTCGTAATTAATATTAATTTTATTTTAACTTAAAGAATATTTTATATTTTCTATGATATTTAATTTTATTATTTATTTGTTTTCTAAATGCAAGTTTAAGTGAATAGTTTAAAATTTTTAGTAAGATCGAAGAAGACAATTCTAATTGAAAAAATTTAACTTTTAACTTTTTTTCTAAATGGTTTGTTATAATTTGTAACTCTTTTTATTAATCTTTGTGAGTTTTGTAAATTTTTTATTTCTTGTTATATAGTTAAATTATTATTAGGATGTTATTATTATGTGATAATTTAAGTTTTATGTCAATTTTAATTATTTTTATTAATTATAATATTTTATAAAATTACTAAGTAAATTAATTAATAACTTTCGGTACCCATTATCCATTATGGGGTGGGGTTGGGTGGAGTAGGATGGTAGTGAAACCAATATTTTGTTATGGGTAGTGGAAAAATTTGCAAATACCCTCCCCATTGTCATCCCTACTTAGCAGCACTACCATTAATTGTAACGAAAGTTGCCTCATCTTCGGCAGCAAAACGTTTTAACAAAATGACAAGTGTTTAGGCCGAGAAATCTAATTTTTGTATAAATTGATGCATCCCTAGCAATAGCCAGGTCCTTGTATTCCCCCTTCAATATTCTTTAATAGCATTTTAAGTTTTTATTAAGTTTTTGGTGAGTTTTTAGGGCAAAATTAGTGTTAGTGAAGAAAACTTAAGATCTAAGAAGGATAATCATTTTTGGTTGAGTTCTTCCATAGATCTTCATTAAAGGGAAGCGTTTAAAGAGAAGTGACATTTAAGTGACTTTTGTTACTTCCTCTGAAAAAATTCAAGAGGTTCTTGTTTAGAGCTTGGTCAAGGCTTAGACACTATGTAATCCTTATTTCGTCAGGGTAAAGTAATTTTTAAACCTTCTTTTATTTATTTTCTTGTATTTGTGGGGATTTTGGGTTATATAAGGGGCTTGTAACTTTAAGTCTCAAATTTATGGTCAGATGAACGAACTACTTCTTTTAAGAAATGTTCTATCTTAGTTTTAGAGTGTTGTACATCACTTTAGTGTGTCGACGCATTTCTTCAAATAAGTGGCTTGGCTCCATTCTCCATTTCCTAGTTATTTAACTAAGTTGTAATGCCACCTGGCTTACAAAGGGTACTATGATGGCACTTGGTTCTATCTGTATAACTAGTTCCAATTTTTATCTTCCTTAGTCGATGGTTGGTCTTACATGAAAATCCTTAGTTTAACAGTTTTCCTTAATCAGGCACCATTTTTCGCCTAACAACTTGGTTTATTCGGCCATACATCATTTTTCACCTTGAACGCACTCCGCATTAGCCTGGGACACTTAACTTGAAAATGGTGAAAACACCTTAGACAAACTAGATCAACACAAATCAACCAGCCAGCCCAGCCAAGAAGTCCTGCCATGCCGTCTAAGCTAGCAAAACAATTTGGCTAGGCCGAACAACAACCTCTATCTTTGTTGTTACATGTCAATTACAGTCAACTTTAGAATATTTACAAAATTGCCCTGACTTACTGTCCACTTCAAAAACTATTTCCATTCGCCTTAAAATTTTTCTTAACTCCCAAAATAATTGCATAATAACCTCAAATTTTCCCTCACTGTAGAAATAATTATAGATTCATCATTGATTTTTAAAGCTTATTCTAGATTTTCCTCTAGTAAATTGCAAAGCGAACCTTCCACACTAGGGGTGTTCAAAATGGATATCCATTCCAATCCAATCCAAATAAGTAAATCCAAAATAATAATAAAAATTACACATCCAATCCAATCCGAATAATAATAATATCCCATCAAATCCAAACCTAATAATTAGAATATTCAATCCAATCTAAACCATATTATCCAAATAAAATTTTCCACAAATATAAACATAAGAAACCATTGAAAATATAATTATGCAATGCAAAATCCCATAAAACATAAAAAAAATTCAAAAATATAATATATATCCAAATTATTCATAATATTACGAATAGTATTAGGGTTTAATATTAGATTTAGTTTTATTTTATAAGTAAAAAATAAATTTATTATAAAACTAAATAAATATTAGAAAATTAGCAGATTTAATTGGATATATCCAAATAAGGAATTTATTATCCATATTCATATCTAAATATCTGATATTTTTAATTTAGATATATCTAAATAAAACTATACCAAAAAATATCTAATGCAAAACACTTCAACTATTATTCATATAAAATCATAGATAAATATGTCACACCACTATAAATAGGGGCATTCACTAAGCATTTCAAGGCACAACTTCCTCAGTAAAGATAAGTTCTAACTGTTAGTGTTTGTGCCCTAGGCTATTTAGTTGAACCTTTATGTTATTTATTTTTATTAATAATAAAGATGTTTTATTATCATTATTGTTTGTTTGCATGTTACACATTAATGATATATATATCCCTGATTTGTTATTGTTATAGAGATAATAATAATTTATAACTAGCATGAATATTTATTCGATAATCATAAAATGATTATGTGTATGGTGATACAAAAATATATTCATGGATACTTGTTAGAGAATAGAGTATTAGATAGACCCATTTTGAGATCACTACATGAGCTAGTGTCATAAGTGAATCTCATAATAGTTATGAATTAATCATTTGACTTAGATATTGTCATAGGTTCCAATATAAGGACTGTTATGTTTTGACATAATCAAACGTTATTCATAACTGGATAATCATAAAGGTTATGATCAAACATGATAGGAATCATGTAGAGGATATTGAGCAATCAAGATAAAATTTGTCCTTCTCTTTGAGAGAGATATCTTCTAGGTCTCTCATTGAGTGAGACTGTGAAATGCATGGTCGTACTCAAATGAATTGATGGTGTGATCAATCTCATTTTTTTATCAGTTTACTTGGAGAATCGAGTAATCATAAGTTTGGACAATATAAGTATGACACTGACAATGACTTATGTTCAAACTAGATATCGTGTGATAAAGAGATTAATGCATGTACTATTATTAGGCTTAATTGGACAAACCAACCTTATATTAATTGGGTAGTCATAATGTCTTGCTAGAGGCTATTTATGATTTGTAGGCTTGATAGAAATTAAACCTATTGCCAATTAATATGAGTCTATCGGGTCACACATAAGAATGTGTTTGGGCTGAAAATAATGTTAATAATATTAATATTAGATGTTATTATTATTATTATTATTATTATTATTATTATTATTATTATTATTATTATTATTATTATAATTATTAATATTAGATAATATTAATAAATAAAATCCATTTGAGATATGGATTGTGTCTTCCTTTTCCTATCCAATTTCGAATTGGAAATTAGAATGCTATATAAGATAGCATTTTATTTAGAAAAAAGTTTTGTGAGAGACCGACACACAAAAAATGTGTGGGAAAGGAAAAGAAAATGTGAAACTCTAATAATCTTGCTGCGAAGAAGATTTTGATCCCACCTAATTGCCGTTCAGCGAGTTAGCCTCCAGACAAACGCATTCATGTGGATATTGATAGAGAGTGTTTTACGTACCTCATTTCCAAAAAGATTTTTGAATAATAAAAAAAGTTAGTTTTGATCCCTTTCATCGAATTAAATGTATCACATTGATCCTGTGAGGAAATCAGATATCAAATGATTTTGTTCCACTGTGTGTTTTGGTTTGCAGTGATCTCTATGATTTCCTAACAAGGATAAGTAGAACCATTAATTGTTTGAACTTTTTCAGGACCATTATACTCGAATGGAGATAAAGTTTTATAAAAATCTGATGTTATATGATATGTGGTACCACTATCAAGCTACCATGATTGATTTGGTTTGGATGGAGTGGTATTGGCGTGATTGGTTATTGGTCGAGAGGGTGATTGGATCCACCATTTTGTTGAGGAGAGGAACAAAATTTAGAGACATGTCCTACACCATTGTAATTATAGCAGATTGGTACTATTTCATAAATGTTATTTAATGTCGAAAAACCAGAACTAAGAGGCATTTGACTTCCACCAAATTGGCCTTGATATTGAGAAGTATTAGATCATGGAGAGTAACCAATAAAAGTAGCCTATCCACTATTAACTGATAAGTATCCATGACCACTAACACGTCTACCTCCCCTTCTACCATAACCTCTAGTGGTGTTACAAAGAAGCATTTATAGTTGTAGAAGGTATGTGTTGATTAGAATTATTCCTCCTTATTTGGAGTTAACTAGAAGAAAAGATAAAAATAACTAAAGAAAGAAAAAGAGGAAATAAGGAGAGGAAAAGAATGAGACATTGTAGGAAATAAATGAAAAGAATAGAAATGAAAAATGTAATGCAATTTACTATATTCATTGTTAGTAATAGGAAAATTATAAATATATGTAATAACATAAAGTTTGTAATAAATTGAAAAAAGCATTCAGAAATTATTTGAATATTGAGAGTGCCATCGAATATATAGAGAAACACATTCTGAGTTTTATTTTATATTTATTCTCTAATTTTATAGAGATATATTTGTTAGCCTATTTTTGTTTATACACAAAGAGAAAAAAAAATATTCTTCTGTACGATTATTTGTGTTTTTTCCCAACAATCTAGTATCAGTGTGGATTACATACATATACGTTGTATAAAACAAAATGGATGATTCGATGGTAAACCTGTCGGGAATGATTAAATTGACAATGTCCAATTATTCCATGTAGAAGTATCAAATGAAGGATATCCTTTTTTGTAAGGATTTGTATAAGCCCATCGAGAAAGAAAATAAACTGGAAAATAAAACTAAAGATGCATGGAAATTGTAGAGTAGTAAGGCGGTTGGGTTGATTTGACAACATATTGATCAAATCATTTTTAAACACATTGCTAACACCGACACCTACAAGCTTTGGAAAGATCTTGAGTCAATGTATGAGAGGAAGACATTTTTAATAAAGCTACATTGGTGAGAAGGTTGGTTCATCTTCTATACAAAGAAGGTAAAAATATGTCAGAACATATGAATGAATTTCAAGACATTGTTAATCAATTAGCAAATGTCAACATGACAATTAAAGATGAAGTATAAGCCTTATTACTCCTCAGCTCATTACCTGATAGTTGGGAAACTCTTGTTATCTTGTTCAGCAGTTTAGCTCTGAGTGGTAAACTCACCCTTGATATGGTGAAAGATAACCTATTCAATGAATAAGT
The DNA here is from genome assembly GCA_948099555.1 of Croton setiger. Lineage (NCBI taxonomy): Eukaryota > Viridiplantae > Streptophyta > Magnoliopsida > Malpighiales > Euphorbiaceae > Croton > Croton setiger. The sequence continues at coordinate 7,277 of CANUEY010202113.1, forward strand.
GAGAAGGAAAGAATTTTCCTCTATGAATTAGACTGAGGTGCACATTGTTGAAAGCTGGGGGAGACCGATGTATAAAGGTTCCCAAAGTCAGGAAAATCAAGAGGCAAAATCAAAATTCAAGAAGAGGTTTACTTGCTTTTATTGTCATAAGCTAGGATATAAGTAGGGTGAATGTAGAATATGGAAGCGGGACATGAGATTAAAGAATGACAAAAGTAGTGATAATAAAGACAAGAAAAATGTCATGGCTACAACATTCGGTGATGAAATCTATTTTGTAGGAGATGACGCTTTTCATAACCTTGTAAATGAAGACTGTAGTTGGGTAATAATACACGTGCTTCATATCATCTAATTGCAAATGAATATTATTTCACATCTTATAATAGCAACGAGCTTAGTTATGTAACAAATTATTGGTATTGGAGATGTTTGCTTGAAAACCAATGCAGGGTGCAATCTAACACTACATGATGTCAGACATGTTCCAGATGTTCAGCTAAATTTGATCTCAACTGGTAAACTTGATGATGAAGGGTATACGAATCACTTTTCTAATGGAAAGTGAATCTAAAGGCTTAATAATTATTACTCACAGAAAGAAGCAACAAACCCCTTATCACAAATGGAAAGCTCAGCTCATAATTGTATGTAGCTAAAGAGTGTTCCTCTACTGAGTTATGGCATAAACCGCTCGGACATATAAGTGAGAAGGGATTGCAAATCCTCAATCAAAATTAACTCCTTTATTTGAAGGATATTAACTTGAAATCTTATGTTGATTGATTTTCTGGAAAACACAGAGTTCCATTTCAAAGAAATCCACCTTCTAGAAGATCTTAGGTTCTAGATTTAGTTCATTCAAATGTATGTATTATGACAGAAAAATCTCATGGTGGTGCATTTTATTTTGTCACATTTATAGAGGGATAATTATTTTTAGGTCCCTAAGGTTTTTCATAATCTGTGATTAGGTCCTTTGATTTTGGAAAACTTATTAATAGGTCCACAAGGTTTTAGAATTTATACACCCAGGTCCTTCCATCAATAATAGGCGTTAACTTACTGTTAACTTGACATAAAATGACAATATTACCCTCTCTTACATATTGTAACCTCCTTCTATACAAAGAATCCGTATTTTCTCTTGCAGCCGCCTCCTCTATTACTGCTTCCTTCTAATTTTTCTCTCTAAACACAGCAGCTATGGCACTTACAGTGATTATCAACATTATGGAAATAATTGGGGTGATGAATTAACTGCATCAATCCCTGAGGTAACAGGTTCTAGTGAGAGTTTTTCTAAGAGGGTCTGAAAGATAGGAATGAAGGATATTCCTCCTAAAGTCATTAAGGTGAAGTAGGATGAGTTGACGAAGAATAAGCCTAGAGAGGACTAGGTCAAGATGACTTGAGTTGCTTTTGGGTCTGCCTATCAGGTATACATATATTTCAGTTTGGATGGCATTAAAGGATAAGGGATAACTAGTTTGGTTCCATAATTGACAAAATCTGATGATATGAATCATGAGTTGGTGGTGAGTTAAAGCTCTGCCATTAGAGAAACTTCTAGTGTAGAGCTTGCATTTGTGCCTCTCCGTTGAAGAAGAAACAAAGTAAAGATAAAAAAAACTTATGTTTCTCTCTCTATATCTAATCTAATAATTATAATAAAAAAAATTTTGTTATTTGTGATTGCTTGAATAAGGAGTTTAATTTGGTTAATTTTCCATATTTTTCAAATGGGGTTTTGATGAATAGTAGTTTGTGTTGATTATAGGGAAATAAAGGGCCTATTGAAGATGATAATCATTGGTCATCATGGTTACAATATGTAAGAGAGAGTAATTTTTTCATATTTTAAAAATTTAATCCAAAATTTTTGACTTTTGCATTTGACTAACGACAATTGTGGACGGAAGGACCTAGGTATACAAATTCCAAAACCTTAGGGACCTACTAATAGGTTTTCCAAAATTGAAGGACCCAAATCGCAGATTATGCAAAACCTTATGGATCTGAAAATAATTATCCCCATTTATAGATGACCATTCCAAGAAAGTGTGGGTCTTTCTTTTCAAAAATAAAGACCAAGTTCTTGATGCGTTCACAGAGTTTCATGCAAAATTTGAAAGAGAAATTGACATGAAATTAAAATACGTGCGATCCGATAATGGTGGTGAGTATAGAGGTCCATTTGAACAATATTGCAGGAAGTATGGAATAAAGCTTGAGAAAACTGTCCTAAAAATGCCTCAACAAAATGGTATTGCAGAAAGAATGCATTGAATGATCATTGAGAAAGTTCGTTCGATGTTGTCACACACAAAATTACACAAACCATAGGGGAAGACAGTAAAAAATGCAGTTCATTTAATTAATCTTTCTCCTTCAATTCCATTTGATGGTGATGTTCCATAGATGATATGGTCAGAGAGAAAAGTAAATTATGAAATTTTAAAGCTGTTTGAATGTAGAGATTTTGTCCACATCTTGAGGGATGAGAGATCCAAACTTGATAGCAAGAAAAAATAATGTATTTTCTTGGTTATCTAAAAGATGAATTCGGTTATAGGTTATGAAGTCTTGTTGAAAGAAAGATTGTTCAAAGTAGATATGTTGTCTTCTTTGAGGACCAAACCATCGAAGACATAAAAAAGTTCACAAAATCCACTAACACCAAATCAAGAGTCACCTATGATCATGAATCCAATCCCTTCTCCAAACATAACTGATGTTCATGATGGAGAAGAAGGTCAAAAAGAACCTCACAATATTAGAAATGATGATAATATTGAGAATGTGGAACAAATGACTCAACAAGAAAGTCAATCATCATCGCCATTAAAGTTAAGAAGGTCTATTAGAGATAGATGACTTTAGTAAGATTTGCTAGTGGTGAGTATCAGTTGCTTCCTGAAGGGGGAGAACTAGAGTCTTATGAATAAGCTCTAAAAGATAATTAACAGGAAAAGTGGATTAAAGCCATGCAAGATGAGATAAACTCCTTGCATGAGAATCACATATTTGATTTGGTAGAACTACCAAAGGGTCGATAATCACTCAAGAATAAGTAGGTGTGTAGATTGAAGACTGAAGAAAATAATCCACAACCAAGATACAAAGCAAGGCTGGTCGTGAAGGGGTTTAGTCAGAAGAAAGGTATTGACTTTGAAGAAATATTCTCACTGATGGTGAAAATATCATCAATACAAGTTGTTTTTGGCATAGTAGCATGCATGGATCTAGAAATTGAGCAACTAAATGTGAAAACAGCTTTCTTACATAGTGATTTAGAAGAAGAAATATATATGGAACAACCAGAGGGATTTCAGGTTAAGAGAAATGAGCACATAGTATGTCATTCAAATAAAAGCTTATAAGGCTTAAAACAAGCTCTGTGACAATGATATCGAAAATTTGAATCTTTTATAAAGGATTATAATTACCGAAAGACAACATTAGATCATTGTGTATTCATTAAAAGATTTGCAAAAGGAGATTTTATTATTCTACTCCTCTACGTTGATGATATGTTAATTATTGGTTATGGTACCTATAAAATCACTAATTTAAAATGGGTGATGAACAAGTTCTTTGCCATGAAGGACTTAGGACCAGCGGAATAGATACTTGGCATAAAAATCTCCCATGATAGGAAAAATAAGAAGTTATGGTTGGCACAGGAAAGATACATTAAAAAGCTATTCAATAGGTTTAACATGCATAAGACTAAGCTAGTTTGCTTTCCACATGCAGGTCATTTTAGGTTAAATTCTCAATAATGTCTTACAAGTGAGAAAGAAAGAGAAGAGATGATGAAAATTCCTTATGCATCTGTAGTACGTAGTCTAATGTATGCTACGATCTGTACGAAACTAGACATTGCGTATTCAATAGGTGTTACCAGCAAGTTTGTCTCAAATCCAGGGAACTAATACTAGGAAGCTGTAAAATGGATTTTAAGGTATCTTCGTGGCACATCAATAATTTGTTCATGCTTTGGTCAAGGAGATCCTATCTTGAAAGGATACACAGATGCAGATATGGCAAATGATGTTGATTTGCGAAAGTCAATATCAGGTTATATGATGACTTTTGCTGGTCATTTGTTCCACATTCTTAGGTTATATCAACAACAGAAGGTTAGTATATTGCTGTGACAGAAGCTTGCAAAGAGCTCTTGTGGATAAAACGGTGGTGTTTGACTAAAAGAAAAAAGACCCCATTTAGATTATTGAGAAACAGATTAAAAACGTGAAGGATAGAATGACACGCTGGCAGCTATACTAAATGGAATGACGTCGTTTTTTGAAACCCAGCAACTAACAAATAACAAATTGTTAGTTGTGTTTCAATTCCAGCAGTCTTCAGATGGAAGTATAAATAGAGTAGATAGATTTTATCATGTTCTTCTTCTAGTTATTGTGCAATTTTTCATTCTCTGTAATTCAACCTTTCTGTAATTCAATTTTCATTCAATTGAAAACAATTCAAAATTTATCTCTAGTTACAAAATTGTTATGGTATTAGAGCTTAAATCTGATGCTTCATTACAATAAAACTTGTTTTCTTCTTCTTTTGGCTTGAAATCAATCTCTATGATTGATTGTTATTTTTCTTTCTCACAATTCTTTCTCAAATTCTTTTCATTTTGTGATTTTTAATTTCAATTTTAGATAATGGCCAATTCATTTGTTAATTCTCATCTTCATGATCCTACAAATCCATTATATTTGCATCCAAGTGAGCAAAGTTCAAGTGTGATAGTTAACATCACACTCACTGACACAAATAATTACACCATATGGTCTAGATCTATGTTGATGGCTTTAGGGACCAAAAATAAGATAGGTTTTATTGATGGTTCCATGATTGTTCCACCAGAGGAAGATCCATTACACAATACATGGAAGAGATGCAATATGATTGTGCTTTCTTGGATAAGAAATTCTGTGGAATTATCTATTGCTAACAGCATTTTATGGTTAGACAAAGCTTCTGATGCTCTGAATGATTTAAAAGATAGGTTTTCACAGCCAAACCAGTCCAAAATCTCATATCTACTTGAAGAAATTGCCAATTTTACACAGGGAGAGTTGACAGTGAATGACTATTTCACTCATATCAAAATTCTGTGGGTGAGTTGATGGTATTAAGACCTCTGCCTAGTTGTGTTTGCAGGTCAAAATGCAAATGTGGTGTAGCAAACAGAATGAGAGAATACATGGAGAATAAATAAGTATACAAATTCTTGAGAGGTTTAAATGATAAATATAGTGTTTTGAAGTCTCAAATCATGTTGTGTGATCCCTTGCCAAATATCAATAGAGTGTTTTCACTGGTTGTACAGTAGGAAAGAGAGCAATCTTATTCTTCAAGCCAAGATGCAAAAATTTTAGTGGCAAGTGGGTCTTGACCAAGACAAGTTCAACCATAAGCAAGATTTAAAGGCAACTATTATACAGGCACTGGAATTAAGCATTGCACATACTGCAATGGAGACAACCACACAAGCCAAAACTATTTTAAAAGATTTGGATATCTAGTTGGATTCAGGCCAAGGAATCCAACTGCTTTTCAATCTCCATCTGGCTTTGGTAGACAACAACACACAGTCAACATGGCTATGTAAGATTCACTTCCTAATTCTGTGATGGAAGTTACATGACAACTTCCTTACAACAACATTCTCAATTCTAGAATGAAAAATATGATGTCAATTTCAACAATCTTGATTTGGTAAAAAATGATGTTTATGGACAGAATCAAATTGTTGATTTAAATTCTCAACAATAATTTACTACTGACTTTTCTGTAGGTTCCGAAATGCAGTTCACACCAGCATAATACCAAAAATTGATCAGTCTTGCAAAATCCAATGTATTGAGTGACAAAATGAAGGCTGTTAGAGTGAATCCACATGTATTCAACAATGTGTTAGCTGCTCATCTTGGTTGCTCTCAAATTAACTCAAAGGTTGAAGTTGAGGAACCAGGTACAAATTATTCAAAGGATTTTAGACTCAGAAGCTACTGACCGTGTTACTTTCAAATTGAGTCTGTTCACTTCTTATAAAAAGATTAAACTAGTCATAGTCAAATTACCAAATGGAAGCACAGTTGAAGTAACTTATTCAAGCAACATTTTGTTTTCTAAATATTTCTTTCTGACTGATGTCCTTTTATATTACAAAATTTAACTTCAATCTTATCTCTGTCATTTTTTTTAATAAAGCAACTGGAATGTACTTTAGTTTTGATGGATAATTACTGTCTAATCCAAAAGAAGAATTCCCTGAAGAAGATTAGTTCAGCTGAAGTTGTTGGAGGATTATATGTTTTTCAACATGAACCAGACAGTTCATTTGTCAAGGCAGTCATGGCAGCTTCTATTTTTACTTCCAATAGTAGTTATAATAAACAGCTTGATAAGGAAGACATTTGAAATAAGTGAAAAAAGTGGAGAAGTTGAAGAGATTAGAAGGTTTAGAATGAATAAATGAATGCTATTATTGAAATAAATGTTTTAAAATCATTTATGTTTGTTATCAAGCTTACATAATTTGTTAGAGTAGAAAAATAAAATCATTATGAAGGAAATGTCATTTGACATAATCATCAATACTGATGAACAATTTGAAAAATATTCATGATGAATTGAATGAAATAAAAGAAATTTTTAACAAGTTGCTCGAAATGGCCTCTTAAGAATGAAGGAAAGTGTCATTTTGGACTTTTAACTTTCATAAAGTCTAAATAAGAGATTTTCAAATGTAAATTGAAGAAAAATTGATCTTTAAGTGACTAATAGGAGTATACCCAAGTAGGATCCATGAAGACCCTAGAGAGGAGTATACCTGCCATTTTTAATTAGCTTTGAAAATACGTTGTTTATCAAAAGTACTCTTAAGTTGGTAAGTCATACTATTCATTCGGTAAATTTGCTATATTTATTTGATAAGTTTTCCGTTAATAACTAAGAAGTTTTACTTATTCAATATTCATTTAACATCAAGTAATAATCATAATTAGCAGCGGACCTTGCTTGAACAGTAATATTACTTTAAAATCCTCGGTTTTTGTAAAATTTGAGATTTTCGGTAAAATAGTAATTTAGTTGTTTTGAAAATTTTAGAAGTGAATTTGATATTTTTAGTGTCAAAACAATTACCGTATAATACTGTTACTGGTTGGATTAGGAGTCTACCGATTTATCTTTAGGTGATTCGGCATTCTCCAAAATTTTTGGAGTCATGATTTGAGATTAATTTTATTAAAATAATATTCGACAATTTTGGCTATAATATTAATAGGTTGTTATTTGAAGATTTTCGCCCAAACAAAGATTGTTTAATTCTTTTTAGTCTAAAAATATTTAGTGAAAAATATAAATATACATTTTGGAGTTATGGAAATTTCTTTGTTTATTTTGATGGTCAAGGATTTAACTCAATTAAATTTTTATCTAAGAAATTATTTTATTATTAAATAATTTACTTTGGTAATTAAATAAGAAAAAAACATAAACATTAACCTAAAAGCCGTGTGTTGTGTGGCGGCTTAACACGAAAAGGAAAGAAAAAAAAAAAAAAATAGTGTGTGCTTGTTGATGACAGTCGAAGAGAAGAAATTAGAGATGGGAAATTTTAGAGGTTTTGAAAGAGGAGGAAGAAGCTGATGGAGGTTTTGAAGGTGGTATACAGCCAATTTGCATTCCCTTTACAATAGTCCAGCAACAATCTTTTTCAAAATTTGAGACTTTTTGAGGTTTTTATTTACTTTTTATTTTAATCTGATTTTATTTTCCGATAAATTCATGTTGGGTATATGTTAAAATTGAATTTTTGTGTTTGATTTTGGTGACCTTGTTTTAAATTGAATTTTTATAAATGCTCTTTCTTTAAATAAAAATCTCTTTGTAGATCGTTTCTAACAGGAATTTTGATGATTTTTATTTAATTCTGAAAAAATCTAGTTAAGCTGAATTTTTGATATGTTGCTGATACGGATGTCTTATATTTGTGAAGAATATTTTAGAACCATTTTAGAAATTTTATATTTGTGAAATATCTAGTTAAGCTGAATTTAATTATGATATGGATGTTTGAACTTCAATGTGTTCAACATTTGAATTAGATTGCATATTAGTTGTAGAACACTTGATTTTTATTAGAACATTTGATTACAGGTTTGAGTTTTGTGTTATATTAGTGTTCTTTGCATGATTGGATGGTTTTACTTAGAAACAATTATACGTTGGGCACGGTTTCTCGGTTTTAGATTGTAAAAATTAAAGATATTAGGCAGGGCTTGTAGAATTTGATACCAGAAGGAATTAGGGTTTCGATTAGGAAGCAGGAAAAAATTACTTCTTTTTTCTATAATGGTTTATATGTATACAATTTCTAAAATATTTAGGTTCTGGACTCTAATAAAATTTTCTTTTTTTCTTTTTTTTTCTACACTCAACTTGACTAAAAATTCACTAAAGGTTTTGCTTGGGACTACTTTAGGGAGTATGACTGCTATACTCCCATCTTCCAATTTTTCCCACATGTTTTGTTTTGTCGTGCTGCACTAAATTTTTGAAATGCTTATTGCTGTCTTATTATCACAAAAAAAAATTTACAGGCATTTATTAGAGGAAACCCTATCTCTGTTAGTAATTTCCTTATCCACAATACTTCAGCCAAACCACGAGCAATTCCTTGCAATCCATTATACCAGTTTTAGCTAGGAGATCTACTATGTACTTCCTTTGTGAGATAAAAATTCCTTTATTTGATTGAGAACTTTAATTCCCAAGAAATATTTCAGTCTACCTAGGTCTTTCATTTCAAATTCTCTGAAAATTTTACCTCGGAAGGTCATAATTTCTTCTCTATCATTTCTTTTGATGATCATATCATCCACATATATGATAAGACATGTCATCAGTTCCCCTCTCCTTTTAAGAAACAGTGTATGATCAGAGTTACTTTGGTGATATCCATACCTTTTCATAGCAGAAATAAATCTACCAAACCATTCACGAGGAGATTGTTTAGGTCATACAGTGCCTTTTTAAGCCTACACCTTTTTTGAGCTTTAAAGTCCCTTGAGAAACCTGGTGGAGCTTCCATATATACTTCTTCCTCTAAATCACCATGTAGGAAGGGATTTTTCACATCAAACTGATGTAGAGGCCAGTTTTTGTTTGCTACCAAAAAAAAAAGAACCCTGATAGTATCTATTTTGGCTACTGGAGAAAAATAATCTGAGTAGTCAATACCATAGGTCTGGGTATATCCTTTAGCAAAAATTCTAGCTTTGTATCTCTCCACTGTTCCATCTGCTCTATGTTTAACTTTAAATACTTATTTGCAGCCAACTGGTTTTTTCCTGCTGGTATTTTACATCTTTCCCAAGTGCCATTCTTTTCTAGTGCATTCATTTCTATCTTCATTGCTTGTCTCCATTTGATATCTTTTTATGCCTCCTCCACTGTTTTTGGAATACTTGCAAAATATAAGAAGACTTCAAATCCTTTTGCAACTCTAGAAAAACTCCCCCTTACTAGATTCGCCACTGGATACCTCGAGTTCTAGGGTTCATACTCTGGTTCATATCTTTCTAGTGGAACCCCTCTGTTCCGTCTCGGAGGTAAGACATCTATCAGTCCTTGGTTCTTCAGAAGCTGCAGGATTATTAGTAACAAAAATATCCAAATGAGGTATTTCAGAATCAGAATTACTAACCTCAGGCGAAGAAGATATACCGTGCGTCGGTACTATAGATTTTTCAGACTGTTCTGCGTCATCAGAAGTTGATCCGGTGGGACTGCCTACTTTCTCTATTGGAACAACTTCAGATAGTACCGAACTAGACATCTAATTCAGTGGGTCAATAGGATCAAATGTTTGGCTAGATTTCTCCCCCTGACCACTTAATTGGGTGTGAAAGTAATATTGAGTCTCAAGAAAATCAGAATCCATGGTAGTAAATATTCGATTAGAAATAGGGTCATAACAGCGATCCCCCTTTTGATTAGGTCCATAGCCGATAAAAATACATTTGATGGCACAAGGATCTAACTTATTTCTACTACTTTTAGGAATATAAACATAAACATAACAACCAAAAACACGAGGTGGCAGGGTTAAAACAAAGGGTAGACTTTGAAAGGAAGATAATGTTTCCAAAGGAGTTTTAAGTTGAAGACTTCTAGTGGGAAGACGGTTAACGAGGTATGTAGTAGTGGAAACTGCTTCAGACCAGTAGTGTTTAGGTACCTTGGACTTAATCATCATTGCTCTGGAAATTTCAAAAAGAATTCTATTCTTCCTTTCAGCTATTCCGTTTTGTTGTGGAGAGTATGGGCAAGAGGTTTAATGTATGAGTCAATTTTCTTTGACAAAGGTTTGAAACTTATGCTTTATATATTCTCCTCCATTGTCGGACTTAAGGGTTTTAATTCTTGTTTGAAATTGTGTAAGAATCAATTTGTAAAAGAAACAAATTTATCAAACACTTCAGATTTATGTTTAAGAAAATAAACCCAAGTCATTCGAGTGCAGTCATCAATGAATAGAAGAAAATACATAAATTCATTTTTGCATGTCACTGGAGCAAGACCCCATACATCAGAATGTATGAGAGAAAATGGAGTAGAAGTTCTAATATTATTTAAAAAGAAAGGTTATCTATGGCTTTTTGCTTGAATGCATGTGTCATAGGAAAATTAACCATGATTAAATAACTTTGGAAACAAAATCTTAAGATACCTTAAGGATGGATGACCTAATCGACGATGCCATAACTAGGTCTGTCTTTCAGTTGTTCTGTGAGCAAGCATTGCGATCCCTTGTTGGTTCACCTCATTGACATAATACAATACATTTCGTTTCAGTATCACGCAAAATAATCTTCCCCGTCTGAATATCTTGTACCACACAAAAATCAGGAAAAATTAGAACTTTACAATTAATCTCCTTGGTTATATGACTTAGTAATTTGTATGACAAAGCAGAAACATAAAGAAATTTTTTAATTTTAATTAAGGCAGTACTGTCGGCTCCTTTAACTGGTATAAGGCTTCTATTTGCTGCCTAAAATTTAGTTTTTTGTTGTTTAGTGGGAGTATGAAAGTCAAAGATATCATATGACATGGTGTCTGTGGCCCCACAGTAAAAAATCTAGTTCTTTATTATTTTTTTAGTCGGTTTGTAACTGTTGGGAATCGGGCCTAGGCAGCCCATTGTCCAAATTCTGCTTGGATTAGGCTTGGGCTTCAGCCCATTTTTGTTTCGTTTTTAAAATGGAGAGTGAGCTTGCTGGGCTGGGTTGGGCGTATAACTCAACACCGATACCCGCCCGACTCCCCTTTTCTTCACCTGAGTTATTGGGCCTGTCTTTCTTTCGGGCTAAACCCATTCCTCCTTCTGTCTCTTAAGCCTTCATTCTAGAATCCTCTCTTCCAAAATACTCTCTAATCTTCTCTAACCCACTCTCTCCACTAAGGGTTCCAGCAAATCCACTATTTGCCCTTCTTTGTGTTCTCTTTGGCGGCGCCTTCCAGGTTTCCATGCCACCAAAGCCAGGCAGTTGGATGTCCTTCCCAGTGCCGGCGCTCTCCACCTACTGCGGTTGTGATAACCCCATTGGTGTCCCTTTCTTTGCTACTGGCCACCACTATGGGTACCCGATGAGTTTAAAACAACCCTCTCAGGTGTGTTTCTTGCCTCCACAATAAGAGCACCTTAGATTTTCTTTGTCACCCCCTTACTGAGATGATAACTTCGCCCTAGATCTGGCGTTGTCTGACCAGCCCTTGGCTGCTAGGTCATTTCCCACCTCTGAGGGGTTCAACCCCAATGATAAGGAATCATCTCTCCTTAGAATCATTCTTTTGTTAATTTCTCTTCTTATGGCTGTGTAAGCAGTTTCAACAGAAGGAAGGAGTTCTTTGTTAAGGAGATCCCTTCTTTCCTTGTCGAAATCATCACTGATTCCTGCTAAGAACTGATATAACCTTTGTTTTTGAACCATCTCATTGTAGATGGTGATATCGACTGGGTCTCTCATAGGGTTTGGTTCCCTTCTATTGATCTATTTCCAGATCATCCATAGTTTGCTAAAAAAACTCTCAATGAAGTCCGTGCCTTGTTTTAAGTTATTGGCTCTTACAGTGAGATCGAAGATCTGTAAACCATCCTGTTGACATTCGATTTTTGCACCCCAAAATCATTCGAGGATGATAAAGAGCTTTGAATTAGAAATCGGTCTAATTCCTTTTCGGTTCGCTCTTTCCTCTTTTCCGAAAATATTCTCCTTAATATTCTTAGTCCTTTTTCATGGTTAATTGAATTCTTGAAATACCCTTCTAGTTGCAAAAATATTTTTATGTTTGTTGATGTATTTTATTTTTCAAAATTAGAAAAATCAAAAAATATAGAAAA
>CANUEY010202150.1:0-29478 GCA_948099555.1 Croton setiger
AAATATTAATTGAAGTAATAAATTATTGATATAGTGATAAAATGTGAATTGTTGTGCTTTTACAATAAAATATTATCACGTCAAAATAAGACACTAAAGTGGTTTGGTGTAGTTGGTTAACATGTTCCTTTATATATAAAAGGTCAAGGGTTTGAATTTCACTAAAGTCATTTTTTTATTTTTATAGTGAGTGGGACCCACAGGTTCGATTCAAATAAACCATGGTTCGATTCAAATAAATCAAAGGGTAATTTGGTCATTTTGAAAAAAAAGTTGACTTTTTCGTTGACTAACGGCAGAATTGGATGGAAGGACCTGAGAGTATAATATTTCAAAAGTTAGGAACCCGATGATATAATTTCCAAAATAGAGGGACCTACGAGTTCGTTGCGCCAAACCACAGGGACCCGAAAGTAATTACCTCATTTTAATAGGATTCTCCTATTATTTGAGTGGGTTTTTGAGGTTTACTTATTGGAGTTTAATTTTTTTAATTGGCTATTAAATTATTTTTAATTTTCACTTAGAAATTAGATTTAATTATTTGGTCATTAAAAATTCTAAATATCATTTGTACTTATTTCAAGTCTTTGGTTGTGTTTTAAAATCTTTACGTAGTAGAATTACGAATTAAACGAAGATCAAAAGTCATTAATTTTTAACTACAGCATATTTTCTTTGCTAAAATATTTTTCTTTATAGGTTATTGAAGTTGATCTCCAATTAAGACGAGCCAAAATTCAAAACCAATTCCCAAAAGTGATATTTAAAGTTTAATTTATGAAAAATTTAAATATCAAGATAATTTTATAAATTAGCTATATTAATATTTAAAGGGGCATTGTTTGTGTCATAAATTGATTTTTGATTTAATTTTATTTTAATTGGGTTTGATTCAAGTAATTGGTTTAATTATAATTGGGTTCAATTATAATTTAGTTAGATCATTATTGTATTTGAATATGAGTATTTGGTTGTTAGGCATTTAGAGTGGTTATAGTCAAAGCTTATAAGTTAAAAGTTTTGGTTAAAATAGAAGACTTTAGAATGACTTTCAAAGGTAGTTAATTACAGTTACATACTTAAAATATATGAACATTTCATAAGTGTTTTTTATTTTTGTATAAATAGCTAACTTTGTACCACAACCAACCAACACTTAAATAATCAAAACAACAACTCAATCAAATCAAATTCAAAACTCAAATATAATTACAAACTTCATCAAGTGTTTTTTATCCGTTTTTCTCAAGTTTAATCCTACAATCATTTTCCGTCTCTGGATTAACTTTGCAATCACTTGCTTCGGTCGGTCGACTTTTTAGTCTTAAAACATGCTTTTTGCATTATCTTTCCTTTCCAGTTGATTTAATAAGATAAAACCAAATCTTCTTTTGGCGATTTAATCCTGAAAAGACAAATCCAATTGTTATCTGGTTGATTTAATCTTGTAAAACGAAAATCAAACTATTGAGTTATGTTTTAAATGTAATTCAATACAAAATCAAACAATGAACCTTCTTACAAATGGTTTAGGGAAGCGTTTACCGTGAAACCAATCCACAATCCAAGAAATCAGATTTTGAAGCAAACTACGGGTTAGTGTACCCACATACTTGGCACGCTCATCTTGCAAATTCAAACTGTTAGCCAGCCAAAGATTTGAACCTCCTAAAAGAGAGTTCAAACAAATTTTTTGGCACGTTAGCTTCAAAAGCAACCGAAATTATTTAAGCTCAAAAAAAGAGGCCAACACAAATATATATGAAATTTATTTGTATCACTATACATATAATCATCTTATGATTATCAAATCAGTACTTATACTAGTTATAATTATTATTATTTCTATAACAATAATAAACCAGGTATATAAATTATTATTGTGTAACATGCAAACAAATAATAATGATAATAAATCTCTTTATTAATAACAAAAATGGGTAACATAAATATCAAAATTAATGGTCTAAAGCATATACACGAACAAATACTAGTGAGTCAATTTGTTTCCACAATAGAAACGATGGATTTGGAGGAAAGACACCATTGGCTGATTGTATTTGAGTAGGAAAAGATTCAACATGATCATAAACATCGTATACTTACAAAACTAGAATAATAAGGGAACGCCATAAGAGATAGTTGGTGAAAGATAAAATTTGATTGACATAGTTTTTGACATTTGACACACTAAATGAAGGATGGATGGAGTGAGTGATAGGATCAGAAGATGCAAAAGGAGATGAAGGAGAAGAGGAGGTAGCAATAGAAAAGAAAACAGAAAATGTTGGACGTTAATGGTTATCAAATATTACTCTCCGTGTCTTTCTCATTCTCATTTATCTGTAGTATATGAAAAAAGTCTATCACTATACAACTGCTATATTATTATCCAATAGGGGATTGTTGTATATTTAATGAAGTATTTCAAAAGAACTTATTTTTTCTTTTAATCAGACTCTTAATTAGTCAAAAGATTTTCTCAAAACCTTTCTAAAGTAAGAGTGAGTAAAATTTACCGCATCGGCAAAATCGCTTGCATCACACCACATTTGCGGTGTAATTTAGGATCGGTAATTTATGTAAACTTCATAATACGGTGCTATTTGTCGTCTGAGCTTTGGTTAAACTGCAGTTTGCGATTCAACCGCATCAATTAATATAATTCCTTTCAAAACCATAAAATCATATCATTTCTCTCTCTCAATTCAAGTCGGATGCTCCTCTCTTCCTTTCATCTCATGTTAGTCCAAACCAACGGAGATCCTCAGGCCGCGCCGCTCCGACTTGTGGTCTTTGGCAGTCAAGAAATAGAGCTTCTTCATGCTATGTTTAAGTTTCGACTTCACCTGCTTCAGCTTCTTTCTTCCATAGACGTTGCAGCACTAGTTCTTCTTCCCAAATCTTTTGTATTGCTTCTGATTTTTTTTATTTGTAATAATTTGTATTATTTCTATTTTTTTTATTTGTTTTGGTAGCATTTGTTAATTAGTTTTTATGAATTTTTATTCTTTAATTTGTTGATAAAATGTCATTGAAGAGTAGAGTAAGCGGTGGTGGGAGGTTGCAGGATCTTTAGCTTTTATGATTTTGTATATATTAATTTTTTATTCTTTAATTTTTGCTTTATGGCTGGAATGTTCATAATTATTTTAAAAATCAGCAGATTTTTTTTTTTTTTTGGAAATTGTTGTTTCGGTTTAAATCAGAAACTGCAACTTGCGGCACGGTTTGATCGTGCGATCCGTTAACCGTAATTGCTCGCCCCTAATCCAAAGACCAGCTATTTTTACTCTAGTCATTGATTACCGTTTAGTCCAAGATTTGTGAGGATTATGTGGGCTAATTTTTTGTTGACCTTGTAAACATTTAGCTCTATAACCTCTCTATCTTACTCTCAGGCCGGATTGAATTCATTCAGGAATGCATTTTCTTTTCTTTTTGCTATTGTATTGTTCTTCAGCAGTACCGGGTCTGGAAGGTATTCAATTGCTAGAGTGGCTACCCAGTGCATGTTGACGTTGTGAATTTGCTTAAAAACGCAACTCTTTCTACTGCTTCTCTATCTGCTGGGTATTATTTTCTGCTTTCCTTTGCTCCTGGGTTACTCGTAATCCAGAAGGCTTGTTGATTCCTGGAGGGTACGCTACCATCGACCAATTATCCTTGAGCGCTTGTTGAATCCTGGAGGATAAGCTACCATCGGCGGATTATCCTTAAAGATAGTGCTATCAGCACGCCTCAAGCATTTTACTGCGTAGTTGTTATTGAATTTCTCAACTATATTTTCTACCTTTTCCCAACAGATAAATCATCAAATAAAAGCAGTGTATGAAAAATATGCAGGCCAAACGGTAATAGGTGACCCTGATTAGCAGCAAGCCAATCTGCAGCGATGTTTGCCGATACGCATGTTGAATGTGCACAACCCATTCCTGATTAATAATATGCTAGCCTGATAAACAAGGCTAGGAAAACTTGAAGGCACTACTAAATCATTCTTCACAAGCATCATTGCAACCTGACTATCCATCTCAACACAAGTGTCTAATACCTTGATACCAGGCCAGCTGCGAACCTGCGACTAAACCCCATAACTCAGCATGAGTAATTGAACACTGTCCCAAGTTCAAAGAAAACCCAGCTGGTCACCCCCCTGTATCCGTATGAATCACCCCCAGCCGATGCCCAGCCAGTAGAGACCGGAGCCATCGATATTCAATATTTCCAAATTTTTTTACGATGGTATTATTAATTTCTTAAAATATTGAATTTGTAAAATCATTAATACAGGATAAGCATACAAATGTAGAAAAGAAAATTTAATTTTGTGAACCAAAAATTCAGTATTGCAAAAAGAATTTCGAATAGTAATGATATCAGTCCACAGGTACTGAAACTTTCTTTTATTTAACCATCTTACTTTATTTTATTTTATTTTTTTAAAAAGAAGAGAGTAGAAGGGAAAAGAATAAAAATACAAATATATATATATATATATATAATATAAATTTGAGTTTTTCATCCATTCAATTCTGAATTTATTATTTTGTTCAGGCAAGTTTTTCCTGTATATATAAACGAAAATAACTTTCAAAAAAGAAAATAAATAAATAAATAAAAGACTACAAGCAATGCACATTACACAATGGCAAGTCTAAACTGTACAAATCTTGAGGTAAAAAAACCATAAATGCTAATTGTTTTCCATACATATTCTTCTATACAAAAGATAATTAATTAATTAATTATTTTCCCTTAAAAGGGAAAACAAAAAACCATAAATAATCACCTGCTTAAAGTTACAGCATGAAATCCATAAATTTTAACCATGGAAAGCCACTTTTAGCAGCATTTTCAACTTCTTTTGAACAAGATGACCTCGACGGAGACGATGTTGTCGTCGGCAATTGGCCACCACTTGAACAGCTTCCGCCGCTCACCGCCGATTTTCTGGCGCAGAGGAAGAAGTTCCTCGATCCTAATTCTATTAACCTTTCTTCTCTATCCAGACCTGCCAATCAAAATCAAAATATCTATCTTAGTCTCCATCAATCACTAACGTACACGTCTCATTTTTTTCCTTTCTTTTTTCAAAAAAAAAAATTATTTTCAGAAAGGACGCTGATAAGATAAAGATTCTTACTTTCTAAGCTGAACTGTGAATAATGGAGGTCAAATTTGGAAGCATCTCCAGAAATAATCGGACGCCTTGCTTCCTTCGTGTACTGCCGGACAGCGGCTGCGATCAGATCTCCGACGATTGATTCCGGCGACATAACAACTTGCACAGCTCCGACGCTTCCTTGGACGGTTACGTTTAGTAGCAGCTTCGTCAGCTTTGGCCTCGCCTCCGGGCACATTCTGGCGACGGAAACGCTGCTACCACCGAGCAAGTTAGGCAAAGTATTTGGACGGCGAATCCTTGCCTCAGGCACTTCTACCGGAATTCTCCCGTGAAAAGACGACGCCTTATTTGTCAACCTGTTTTTGCGGTTTTTCTCGGTTTCCTGTCCCTTCCGGTTACTCTTAGGAGTCGTCGGCATAGTATATATCTAAACTTTAATTATAAATATATATAGATGTGTTTTCTGTGTGGCGGGCTTTGAGAGGAGCGATTACCTCAAACGGCGGTAGCGGAAGAATCGGATGCGAGGGAAACCGAGAGCGGGGGAGGAGCTGCGGCTCTCAGGTTTCCGGCAAGCAGCAGAGACCATAACCTAAACGAAACAACTGTAAAAAAGAGAAGGTATAGAAAATGAAATGATAAGCTTGAAAATGAGCTAAAGTAGATGTGGTAAGGTATGAACCTAACTAAAGTAGCGTAGATGGGTTTATATGGTTGCGCAGAATGAGAGGCTGGCACAACTTTTTACCGGTTGTACAGGTTGGAGATGAAGTCGGTTTGTCTTGGAAGTTTTCGGCCGTTTCGTAATTTGACGCTTTAATAACTTTAGTTTAAAATTTTTCATTTATTATTGTGTTATAATTTTATGTTTATCAATAATTTTTTTAATAACTTAATTTCAACAATTTTTTTTTTAAAAAAAAAAATTCAAACACCTGCCTAAGTTGGGATTAGCGACAACATCAGCATAAAAACTAAACATCAAAATCTACTACCACTTCAACTATTTAAGCCGAATTATTATTAAGATAAAAAAAATACATTCAATAATAAATTTAGTGGAATACACCCTCATAATGATCAATAAGAATATGAACACAATGATTCATTCTACCCTTCACAAATCTCACACTAAGTGAGTGAAAAGAACTCATCAATAATAACTTACATTCTAAAACAAGCTTACCAAAATATATATTATCAACAACTAGTTTTCTCAATGCATTAACTAATTGCAAACAATTAGTCTTTAAATCAATATTATTTTAAAAACCTTGAAAATTAAAATTCTTTAGTCAAGACGGTGCTTCATATTGGAGCAGAAGATTAACTTGGCAATGGAGGAAAGAAATGAAGGTATGCAGGTCATGTTTACAAATGATTTCTATCTAACTAATGTGCTATATATACCAAATTTCTCTTTCAATTTAATATTAGTTGTCAATTTGATAAAACAACTGAATTGCACATTATTTTTAATGAATAATGCTTGTATCATTAAGAAGAAGAACTCTTCGAAGAAGATTGGTTCAGCTAAAGTGTTTGGAGACTTGTATGTTTATCAAAATAGCAGCACAGGCTTCACAACAAGGCAAATTCTGGCAGTTTCTACAATTAAGTCCAGCAATGACTATGAGAAGAAATTTGAAGAATAGGATATTTGCCATTTTAGACTAGGCCACTTATCTGATCAAAGACTTTATGTATTGTATAAAACTGTTGCTAATATAAAGTGTAATAAAGCAGCTGGACCATGTGACATTTGTCATTTCTTTAAACAGAAAAAGCTTGTATTTCCTATTAGTAACTCTAATACAGCAATGCCTTTTGAGTTGGTGGATATGGATATTTGGGGTCTTATTGCTCAAATTTTTGTTAATGGCCACAAATACTTCCTAACTGTTGTTGATGACTTTACTAGGCATGTGTCATTGTTTCCAGTTAAAGCTAAGTCAAAAATTATTATGCTGGTAAAATCCTTATCTCTCTTCTTAATACTCAGTTTAAAGCTACAGTCAAGAAAGTTAAAACTGACAATGATTAAGAGTTCAAGTTATCCAGTTTGTATGACATTCATGGCATTGAACATCAAACATCTTGTCTAAAAACCCTTGAGAAAAATTTTGTTATTGAAAGAAAACATCAACGTATACTCAATGTTGCAAGAGCATTGTTATACTAGTCTGGTGTTGCCAAGTCATTTTGGCATTATGCTATTCAGCATGCAGTTTTCCTCATTAATAGAATCTCTTCACCACTTCTTGATAATCAAACACTCTTTCAAAAACTTTACAATAAACAACCAGATTATAATAACACCAAAGTGTTTGGTTCTTTGTGTTTTGCTTTAACTTTGCAAACATAGAACAAAATTAAATCGCAGAGCAAGGAAATGTGTTTTCCTAGGATTTAAGGCTAGAACAAAAGGTTTTCTTGTTATGGATTTACATACAAGGGAAGTTATATATCCAGAAATGTCATCTTTTATGAGTAGTGCTTTCTTTCTTGCATTCATTATCTGATTCATGTTCAAATTCAACATCTCATATTATTCCTCATTTCTCTTATTTTGATGATCCAGAAACCAACCTATTGCAATCTACACCTTCCTCTTCTGTCATTTCTATTCCTAATGTTCCCGTGTCATCTACACATAAGTAAACAAGTCACAGACATCCTCCTTCTTGGTTGAATGATTTTGTTTACCAATTCTCATTAACTAACAAGACAGCATTCTTCAACTAAACACCCTTTTTCTAAAGTGATTTCATATCACTATTTATAACCATCATATCTTTAATTTGTTTGTCAATTAAATTCACTGCAGGATCAAAAATCTTACAAAAAATCAAGTCAATTTGTGGAATAGAGAGAAGCTATGCAGCAAGAAATTCAAGCATTGGAAGACAACCAAACTTGGGATTTAGTTGAATTACCTTTAAAAAAATCTCCAATTGGATGCAAATGGGTTTATAGAATTAAACTAAAGTCAAATGGCAGTGTTGAAAGATACAAGCAAGACTTATAGCCAGGGGATACACTCAAGTTAAAGGCCTTGATTACTTGGACACATTCTCTCCAGTAGCCAAAATGACAATAATTAGAATGCTGTTAGCCTTAGCCTCCTGCAACAATTAGCATCTGCAGCAACTAGATGTTAATAATGTTTTTCTACATGGGGATTTGCTTGAGCAAGTATATATGTTACCACCTCCAGGCATGAATATCCAAAGGGCCAGGTATAGAAAGTGAAGAAAAGCTTGTATGGACTTAAACAAGCAAGCAGACTGTGGTTTTCCAAATTTACCATTTTTCTGCTTTCTCATGGGTATAGATAGTTACATTCAGATTATTCATTGTTTATAAATCAACAAATCAGTAGTTTTACAGCACTACTAATTTATGTTGATGATATCATCCTTTCTGGAGACAGTATGCAGGAAATTAAAAGAATCAAAGATTTGTTACATCTGGAATTTAAAATAAAAAATTGAGGTACGCTAAAGTTATTTCTTGATTTAGAAATTGCAAGAAACAGGAATGACATTTATATTGGCCAAATGAAGTATACAATGGAGATTCTTAAGGACACAGGATTTTTAGGAGTAAAGCCTTGTGCTACTTCTGTTAATTACCATGACAAACTCAGTTCAGAAGGAGGAGTATCACTTCCTAATGTTTCCAATTATAGAAAACTAATTGGCAAACTTCTATACTTGACTAACACACGCCCTAATATCACTTTTACAGTCAACCAACTAAGTCAATTTGTTTCCTCCCTAACAACACATCATCTTTAGGCTATTCATAGATGGCTTAGATATATTAAGTCTGCTCTAGTACTTGGCCAATTCTTTTTAGCCTCTTCCAAGCTTATTTTAAAAGCTTACTTAAATAGTGACTAGGCTGGATGTGTAGACTCCAGAAATTCTATAAATGGATACTTAGTTTATCTTGGTGATTCATTTATATCTTGCCACTCCAAGAAACAAACAACTGTTTCTCATTTTTCTACTGAAGTAGAGTATCGTGCTTTGACAGCTCTTACCTCTGAGATTCAGTGGCTAGCTTATCTACTGCATGATTTTAAGTTTCATCATTCCCAACCAATTAGTGTTTATTGTGACAATCAGTCTGCATTACACATTGTTGCCAATCCAATTTTTCATGAACGGACTAAACATATTGACCTTAATTACCATTTTGTTCGTGAACAAGTTCAAAAAGGTCTCATTCATCTTCTACCAATTAAAACAGAGCATCAATTGGCGGAAATTTATACTAAAGCTCTCACACCTTACATTTTTCAAACATTCCTTGTCAAGCTGGGACTTCTTAATCCCCTGTCTCCAACTTGCGGGGTGATATTGGAGCAGAAGGTTAACTTGGCAATGGAGGAAAAAAATGAAGGTATGCAAGTCATGCAAAAGGAAGAAGAAAGGCAGAATAAAGAAGGAATAAATGACACCGTTTAGTTTAATGAAAGATTGTTTAAAGTGAAAGGATGAAACAACAGTATATAATACGTGAAGAGTGTGTAAATAAGAGCCACGACGTCATTTAAATAAAAGCATGCAGTTTGCACGTGATCTTCTCCTTGTTCTTCACTCCTCCTTCCTTCACAGCTCAACTACTTTCAGTTTTCTTCTATTTTCAAGTTTGTTGAAGTTTGTTATTAAAATTTCCAGCTCAGCATACATAATAAACTATATTAATCAAATTGTAATTATAGATTTAAGTCCGTTTGAAGTAGTTTTAGAGTATAAATACAAGGATATAAAATCAATAATTCTAACTCTGTTTTTCATTCATTTTCTGTAAAAGCTTTTGTAACAATTTCTATTTCATTATTCTTTAATACAAGTTCATTTTCATTGCTTTATTTTGGGTTGCAAACTTTAATACTTCACCAAAACCACGTATCTTGGCTATTAATAGGTTGATTATATTATGCATCGAACCTGTCATGCCACCAATAAAAGCTCCTGCCTGATCTCTAACTACTACCACAACACCACCATCACGATCCTAGACCCGAAATGCAACATCCACATTAATTACCAATCTTCCAACCTGTGATCTTTGCCATTTAGTAACAAAAGTTGCATAGTTTCCACCTACATTCATTTTACAATTTTGTGCCATTTACCATTCATATAACAAACTCTTGGCCATTATATATCAGTTGCATTTTAAACTTTGCCCTCTCATACCGATTTGTTACGGCCCAACCATAAACACCAACATAAACAAAAAAATAACTATTATTGTTGATCCATATTCTAACGTATATAATCTAAAAGCGCAATAAAATTCAACTGCATATTTAGCCATAAAAAATCAACAGCAACCCACACATCACTTGCTAAAGGACAATAGAGAAATAAATTTTCTAATGTCTCTAAATTTTGAGCACATAATGAGCAAGTTTCATCCACAATTATATGTCTGTTGACAAAATGACAACTAAGATGGGTGAATTAGTTTGTGGAATAAAAAATTTAGTTTAAAATGGAAGAATAAAGATTTTATAGTGGTTCAGATGTTAACGAGTTCTACGTCCACTTTTCCAATTCTCTCCAGAATTGAGAATTGAGTCCCACCATACAAACAAGAATTACAATGGTGTTTTCTAAGCTAACACCCAACTTAGAGTTTCCAATCTTTAAACCTTAACAACAAAGTAATGAGTTTTAGAGGTTCACTTAACAACCTTCACACATAGAAATTGAATACAATAAGATTTGGGTACAAAGATGTTTAAGAGGCTATAGTAGATTGATTGCTCACTTGTTATAACATCTTAATGGCTATAGGAAGAGTTATTTATACCCACAACAACCCTTCTAGCTGTTAGACAAAATCTTCAGAAATCTGGGCATCGTGGGCGCTACGTATGATTATCGCAGGCGCAACACATTTAATACCTTCAATAGATGCTTCATCCATTAATCTCATGTCACGTCAGATCCATCTGTTGGAATTTGTTTATCGCAGGCGTGACACTTTATGTCGCGGGTGCAACCATGCTCTGTTTTGGAAGTCAAGTTCCTGGACTGAACGTGACACCTTCTGAGTGGATGGTAGCGGGTGTGACACTCAGAAATTCAAAGTCAACTAGCCGTTGGAGGACCGTCAGGAATGCTACTAAGGTTATAGCGGACACAACCCTACTCTGTTTTAGCTAAGTTCTCTCTGGACAGGTTGCTACAACTTCTTCTACAAGGGTAGCGGGCACGGCACCAGACAGACTTTTGTAGACTTTAATTTTTTGACTTCTTTAAGTATTTTAGACGTAGAAACATGCTGCACAAACTATCTTGAAGATCATTAGAACTTTAAAACAATTTATTTTATTTGATCAAACTTCAGAACTATGGCATTTACATAACAATGTGGCTTAACAATTTCAACTCTCACCGGGATATAATTCATTAACAAACACAAAATTAACAATTTTTGGCGGATAAGTAATTTCCACTCCCAATCAAATAAATTTGTAGGAGAAGAGAATTGAACCTGTTGCCATTATGCATAACCACTTTTAACAGAATATACGATGTTACAATATGACAAATTAATTAGTCACACTATAAATGACACTTTATATAAAATAAAAGATTTAATAATATTTATTTTTATACTTAATATATTTTATTTTAGATATTCATTTTTTTAAAAAAAATATTTTACTATTATGCTGATTATGAGAAAATAAATATTACGTTATGATATAATTTGGCGAAATGAGTTTTTTTTTTAATTGTCTTACTGTTTTACATAATAAAATAAGAAATATTGATCAATTAAAGGTCGCAATTAATTATATAAGCACTAAAAAAATAAGAATAGTAAATATTTTTCATTTTTCAATGAATCTCAGCTAACACAAATCACACTGCCAAAGTTATGTTATGTAATCTTAATCTTATAATCTTATTATAAATTAAATTTTAGATAAATCATGTGATTTTCGTCAATTTACTTTCTAAGTTAGATTATATTAATTATGTAAAATGACTTATTAAATTATAAATATTTATTCATTATTAGTATTTTTATTATTTAATATTAATAAATCTAGATTCTTATTCAAAATTAAATATTTTTTATAAATTAATAAATTATGGCCCTTCTGCTCTAATTTTTTGGCCTCGTGTATTTATGCAAGTGTCTTGAAATCTATTTCTTTTTTTAAAAAAAAATATGACAATTTAAAAATGAAGGAAGTTTAATGTGTATAATGAATTAATCTTGGTTGTGCGTACCATTAACAGTTTAGTCTTAACATCAACAATTACATTTACTTTTTTGTCCCTAAATAATAGCCTCATTGTTTTTTTTTTTTTTAAAAAAAAAAAAGAGAAGCCTCCTTGTTTTTATATAATAATTAACAATAATTAATTTAATTTAATTTAAGTATAAGAAATCTTATATTTGCCCTTTTACTAAAATTGATATAGGACTTGTCATATAAATATTTACTTTTGATGCAATGGTTTGCATTTTTTGATGTTGTGAAAGTATTTATTTATTCACGTTACTATTACATAAAGTTTTCTGTAAAATAATTTATGCAAATTACATATTTACAAACTAGTAGATAATAGTCAACTGTCAGCTTAGACTAGCATAGGACGGTCATTGCCGGTTGGCGCAGGACAAAGACATGTGTATGATCTTTATTTATATATGTTAAGTTATTTCAGTTTAACGGTTGTTAACCGGTAAAATACGCGGAGTAAGGAAGGTGGAGAAGAAAGAAAGTGTATTAGGCCATCAGAATTGGACACGTGGAAGACGGATCTGACGCGATTTCTATGAAACTGCGAGAGAAGTCACGAACACGATCATTGCTTTGAAAGTCGGGGGACCGGATGAACCGGCCTTATTAATCACGTGGTTTACATGTGTATTGCGTCTGCCATCGTCATTTGTGTTTCGGTGGTTAGTTACTGGTTAGGCGGGTGAAGTGAAACGTATATCTCTTTCATTTTCTTTGTGAATTATAATATAATTAGGATATTAAATTAAGTTACGCATTAGTTTAAATTTCATCATTATGGTTAGATATTTAAATAATATATCATGCAGATATTTGTTACAAATATAATACAAATCTATGAAAAAACTTATAGAAAATATAGTAAAATAATTACTTGACACACCAAAGTAGGAAGGTATGAAATTTATATAAAACCAAAGTTGGAGGTTAAAGTTGGAGGGTGGGGTTTTCTCCATACAAACTGTAAATTATTAGCTAATGATATTCTGTTGTGTAAGAACTTTTGAGGCAACCATTAGTATTTTATTTAGATCTAAATTTATTCCTCATATATTGGTAATGCTTTTTGCTATCACCAAATCTAAACTTAGAGTGTACGAAAGACTATTTTTACAGTTGAATGATTTTAGGGTGAAAATTTTCCATTATCTACAGTTTTTTACATTTTTCTCGGCGACTAACATACAACACACAGTATAAAACAGTTACTTAGTAAAAAAAAAAAAAAAAAGAAATGTTATAATCTCTACAATTTTATTATCTCCTTTGTTATTTTTCATCACAAAAACTGATTTAAAAATCGGAATGGACTCAAAATTCAACATCTTTAGCTCTTTTGATTTTTGTAGGTCATTCCACGAGCACCCAATTTTTATGGGGTTAACAATTAGTGTCATTTGTAGGAAATAGAATTAAAAATTTACATAGACACTTCTAAATATCCAACTTTTCTCAATTCTGAAATATTTCAAAAAATCAAACTTGCGAAAACTAAAATTTTACTTTTCCGCCAAGTTTATTGGAAATCTAATTTCTTGTTGGACAAGTGTATCCACCAAAGACGAAGCCAAAGTAACAAACTACTAATATTGAAAAAAATAAAATAATGAATAATTTAGTAAAATAATTAATTATGATTTTTTTTGGAAAAATTAATATGTAATATGTATAGTATATTTTGTAAAAGATATATGCTTATAATATCACCAACAATATAGTAATATACTTGTTCGCCACGTTTTTTAAGGTTCAAATATTTGGCTGGCTAATAGTTTGAATGTGCACGATGAGTGTACCAGGTGTTATAGGTATTATGTGTCAAAATTTGACTTCTTGAATTGTGGTTGATTTTAAGGTAAAAGCTTCTCCAAAGTATTTCTAAGAAAGTTCAGTATTTGAATTGTATCGAATTATGTTTATAACATAACTCATTGGTTTGGTTTTTATTTTCCAAGATTAAATCAACATTATGTCTTTCCAGGATTAAATTAACCGGAAATAAAAGATAACACAAAAAGTTTGTTCTGGGACCGAAAAGTCACAGAAGCAAATGATTGCAAAGTTAATTCAGAAATGTATCTTTGAATACTTAAGATCCAAAGAAGATAGTAGTAAGATTGAACTTAAGACAAATGGATACAAAAGATTTGATGAAGTCTGTAATTGTATTTAAGTTTGAATTTACTTTGATTTGAATTTGTGTTGTTGATTGGACTGTAGTTGTTATTGTTTTGTTGTTGTTAGGGTCACAATGTACAAAGCTAGCTATATATACAGAAATGAAAAACAATTACATAAGTTTTCCCTGCAAAGCTTTTCACCAAGGCACTTCCACACCTTCACTTTTCACCTCCCGTTTTTTTTTTTTTTTTTTTTTTTTTTTTTTCATTTATGTACTTTGACTTCCTAACTACAGCTAGCCACCTTTGAAAGAGTTTTCCATTTGACCAAAACTTTAACTTCCGACATCTGACTTAAATATCTCTAAAGCTACAACATTCAAAAACTCAAACCCAAATACAATAAATGACCCAACCTATTACCATTGAACTTAATTACAATTAAACTTATCGTTTGAATCAAATCTAACTAAATTTAAATTGAATCAAAAAATTCAACTTATGCCACAAAAAATACTAATTTTGAATTAATAATGAAAATTATTTAAAAATTTTAGAAACTAAAAATACTAATAATTATAATAATTAAATTAACACTCAAAAAGTTTAGAAGACTAAACATTAATCATTAAAATACTAGATTTTTACCCGTAATGTGCGGACTATTAAAATATTGTAATATATGTATTATCTTTTATAATTTTGACAAAATAAATGTCACAATGTTCAGTTCACAAAATATTAAGAAATAATAGTTATTATATTAGAATTATAAAACTTATTTATTGAATTATTTATTGAATGATTAAGATACCATTTACTAAAATATTTGTACAACTTTTAAAATTTATTATTATTAATATTTAAAAATATAAAAGTAAAATCACATCTAACTTTAATAAAATCTAAGAGTAAGATACTTATTATAGAAAAAAAAAAAGAAGTTGAGACACTTATTTAATGATGGAATGAGTAATAATTTATTCATGAATAAATTATTTAAATTTTATAATTTATTCAGTTATTTAACGTAAATTAATATGAGAAGATTAAAAGTAATTAAGACATTAAAACTTAAATGAAACAATTAATTTCAATTAATTTGAAAATAATGAAAATTTAAGTTATATTCATTAATTTAAAGTAAATAAACTAAAATATAAGAAAATGGCAAGTTTAATTGAAAATAATGAAAATTGATTTATATTGAGTAATTTAAAGTAAAACTAAAAATATGAATAAATGTCAAGTCATTATTTCAATACTTTACATTGCACTATCTAAGCATCTAAATCCTCAACTTTTAATTTTTGTACAGCTAATAGATAGATGGATAGATAAACTATTTTTTTAAAAGATAAATAAATTACTTTTTTAAATCCACTCAAACAAATATGGATTTTATAATTTTAAAGTTAATTTCGTATCAAATATTTATTAATTACTGGTAATGTAGTCCATAATATTGGTATACTTTTAAATAGTTATTGATATATAATATTTAATTATTTTATATGTACGCATTCTTTCTATATTTTTTTATCCTGTTTCAGTTTAACCGTATTTCAGTTTCTGTGTAATATATTCAAGATCGTTAAGAAGATAATCTTTTCAATTCAATTTTTTTTTTTATTCACAATTAAATGATTTGTACAGTTGATCTTAGTCAAACTAATAGTTGGTTGAAAGGATTTAAAATAATTTTATAAAATTTCAAGAATTCAAAAATGATTAAAACGTGTCAGGCATCGAGAGGTTTCTAATGAGGTCCAGCAAGCATGCCTAATGTTAAGATTATAGGGACGTGTAAGTAAATAATTGGTCAAGCGGCTTAGACCTACCGTGGAAGTTGATCAATCATGATTTAATTGTGTTTCTCACGTCACGCTAAACAATTTGTTTGGCAATTATTTACGTTGTCGTTTTATTTTTTAACCAGAGTTGTCGTTATATTACATGGATGTGATCTTCGAGCTTTTTATTTTTTTAAAAAATTGTTACCTTTTAGATTTGTGTTCCTTCGACCACCGCCAATGAATAAAAATAAACTAAATGATTTTGTTTTATTTATCTTTTTCAAAATTAATTGCAGATGATAAGATTATCCTTTGAAATAAATATTATAATTATAATTTATGTTTTTAATAAAGTTATTTTTTTCCCTTCACGTTCGAAAACGTTCATTATTTTTTTTTTTGACAATTTCAAATTTCATTATTTATTATGGCTGGATTTTATTAAAAAACAACAATAAAATAATAATAATATAATTCTGGGAACATTATAAAATTGTATGGACATTTTTTAAAATATGCTATTACTCTAATTTTAAAATTAGTATACTAAAAAAAATTTAAAATTAGAATCTTTTATTCCTAATTTTAATTTTATTAAACTAATTCGTCTTTCAATTAAGATAATACCATATTTTTGTGAATTATATGACTATTATCTAGTTAACCTTCCTAAAGTATGTGTAATTATGTGTTCTGCGAGTAGTTATTTTATTGGCAAGAAAAGTAATTGTTATATTTTCACTAGCAAGTATCAATTTCAGTTTCTAAAAACTTATTTGAAATAAATATGAAATAATTTTGGAAACCATAAGGAAAAACCTTCAACTTCTATAATAAATGATAACCCTTAGTAAGGTTAATTATGTAGTTTAACAAACTACATTATCCAAATATAAATAATTTAATCATGTAATTATGGATATTATTGTCTCCTAAAATTTAAAATAAATCTATTTTTTAGGGACTTGTGCTTTTAAATCATATTTTCTAGTGAATAACTTTTCAACAAATACAATTTTCATGACGTACGCTTTTAAAAAAGATGATCAATTATACTTCATAAAATTTGAGAGACCTTTAGATATTCAAATTTTTTTTTTAAAAAAAAAATTAAAGTCGAGAACAAAAATTGATTTTTAAAAAAAGAAAAAAATCAAGGAAATTTTTTTTTTTAATCAGAATTAGTGATATCTCTGTATACAGCTAAACATTTGAATCCACAACTATTTAGAATATCAACACCAATAATATTATTAATCATTACAACCCGAAAAACTTTGGTAAAAAATAGTACAACACTTATGATGGTACAATTATAAAAGTAAATTTGAAGGGGATCTAGCAAGATCCAAAGCTCAAAACTTAAAAGATGGCCCTGATGCGCAATTCCTTAATATTTGACAACAGACTCGGACAGGAAGATAGAATTTGATGGTGAAGAGACAACATTCTCACAATTAATAAATTATCACATTGAATTTTTAATTTATGGATACCACAATCCCATGCAGACCATAAAAAATCCCTCCATTTTTTTTTTTATCAAATGAGCTGAGCATAAATTAGCTCATACTATTAGCATCATAATTAAGAACCTCATAAAGATTTGTGGAGTATATATCCAATCAAAATCATGCATGATTTCTTGACTTTTCAACAAAATTAAAATTGAAATGTGACATATTTCTTTCATAATAAAAATAGGATTGATCACCAAATTTTAAAGAATGAATCAAAATATGGCAATAAGATGTTAGCCCTTATAAGTCTCTTTATTCAACTCAAAGCCACCGAAAACGGAAACACTTTTGGATTGCACTCTTTAAGTAATAAATAGACCCTCCATTTATGTAGGAAAAAGTTAAATATTAATTACCCTGCATTTAATACAAAGTCCTCTATAGTTAATTCATTCAAAATTGGAGTTTATAAAGTACAAATTATATAATTGAAATATTTCTTCACTATGCACACTAATATTGTATAAAAATACAGAAATTATGAGCTTCTGTGTAAAATATTACAATATTTTTATTTTTTAATTTAACTTTGATAGAAAAACGATGTCCAAATATATAAGTGGAGGGTATATTTAATATTTAAAGAGTAACTTGAAATTGATGCTAAATTTACATATTATGGAATGTAGAGTTGGGAGTGGAATTTTATTATCCCAATAAAATTATAAAAAAATGATGCGTGTATTTATGGTATTGTTGGTTTGAAAGATTAGAACGTGGAAATTAATTAATTTTCGCTGATTGTCATTGTCATTATCTAAAAGATCCAATTTTCTTACTCAACGTCAATAGAGTTGCCGACTGCTCCTTTTTATGTGAAATAAATTAATTGTCTTCCTTTTCTAAGGTTTGGCCATTCATATGAGAAAAAATATGCAAAATTTATACTTCCCCATCATCAAATTTTCAATTTCCAATAGGTTTTTTTGTTCAAAATATATTTCTCTACTTTTACATTAGCTAGAATAAATCAAATATATCAATTCTTTTTTTTGAAATGAATTTTTAAACATCATCATATTATGCTCATTAATCCCAATAAAAAAAAAGAAGCAATACTGACACCAAGTGAAAATGTTGAAGATGTTTCAAAATCAATAATAAAATTTTCTTTTATATAAATATATGGATAGTGGATATTAATAGAATAACACATTTCATTTTCCATAGTTTATTAGTTTTAATATTTAATAAAATAATAACCTTATGATTAATAAGATTATAGTTTTTTTAAAAATTTCAAAACTACCTTTCGTCTAAAATTTATTAATTTATTTTAATTAATTAACCAAAAATTAAAAATTCACTATAAAATCAATATGTGTTAATATAATTTAAAATTCTTTCAAATTTCATTAGATTACTGAAAAATGGTTAATGTGCGTGGTCTCTCACCAAAAATTAAAAATCAGTAGTTGTTAATATTGTTTCAATATAATTTAGAATTTTTCTAAATAATAGTAGTCATTATTACTTAATGTTTGTTAATATTTTACTTAATATAGATCAATACTGATTTAAATATTCTCCTAAAAAACTAAATACTAATAAATATTAATATATTAACAAATAACAATAAAATTGATAAATATAGATAAATTATATTTATTGATATTGATATATATTGATTTGTATTTAATTTTTAATTTTTGATTAATTAATTAAAATAAATTAATAATGATAAAAGTAAAAAAATAAAATAATGAAGTTAACAAGGTGAAAAAAAAACTATTCTTTCACTAATTTTAAAATAAATGTACTATTTTGTAAAATGAAAAGTACAAAGTGTGCTATTTCATTATTATGTGTATTAAACTATTACTATCTTCTTCATTGTATAACTGGGTGTACACTGGCGCTGTGCACAGATTAAGTAATATTTTAATCACTATGTAATTTTATAATTTGTCATTATTTCAGAATTTTAAAATGTATTAATTTTACTTTTAGAATTTTAAAATCTATTAATTTTATTTGAAAAATTTTTGTAAGCTAAACTCCCAATTCCACATTCCACCAACTCTCTTCCCCTAATTTTAGTAATCTCAATTCCACGTTTTTTTATACTTTCTCTTCAATCGTTACATAATTTTTCAACAAAATAAATTTTAATTTTGAAAATTTATTATTAAAAATACACAAAGGTAGAAGATATTATTTTCGATAAAAAAATTTTAAAAATTATTATTATTTAATAAAATATTATGAATTATTTATTATAAAAATGGTTGTATTAAAAATTAAATTAAATTGTTATCACTAATAAAAATTTATAAGTTGCAAGTATTACTTTAATAAATTTATTAATTAATTATTTATTATACAAAAGAAATTGAAAATATTTTATTATTTAAATATAATTAATTAAAAATAAAAAAATTCACAAAATACCATTATTTTGCCATGTCATCTCATATGGATGTATAACGAACAATTAAAATACCATTTTTTTAGCTAAAACTCATCATTCAGATAACAATAACTGCAAGATTTGTCTATACTAGGATTAATTTATACTACATAAATAGAATTAGAATAAAAAAGAAAAATCAAATTTGACATGTCCAGATAACCCTGCAAATGAAATGGTATCATCCGGGGTAGGGAACACAGTAGGAGTGGGGCAGGCAACATTTGTAACTCTGTAGTTGGTTAGCTAAATGACAGACTAAATAAGTGTTGAATATTCTTGATCCCACTGCCTAGTAGCTAGTTGAGTCCATTTGGATTGCAAGTGGTAACATAAAGGGACAATAATAGTGATTAGGAAATTGTTTTTTTCCTAAAAAATTTATGCATTCAATAAATATTGTATGGCTGCTTGAAAATTGTGTCTCCAAATCTCATTCAGTGTGGCAGTTGGTTTTGGAAAGTTCAAAGTTCAGTATACCTAGGAAAAATCAATATTTCTAAGTAACTCAGTTGCTTGGAATGGTAGATAAGATAAGAGTTAGATTGGTTAGTTGTTTGGGGCTTTAATTATTTACTTTCTTTATCTTTTATGGTGAATAAATGATGTTGAATTCTGTTATTGCTGGTATTGTCTTGAGAATGGAAATGGTAGCAAATAGGTCATGTACCATGCTTCTCATGCTGATGGTGGATTGGCCCTTGGTGCCGGTTTATCAAATGTCAAGCAATTGCTTTCATAGGAGTAGTATTTCTTCATATAGAAATAATATCTTTTATTTCTCATGTATCTTTAAGTGAACATTCCATGTTCAACTTGACGGGATATTAGAAATATAGTAATAGGATTAAAATAGTTTGGGGATCAATTAGAGATATAAGTTTGCTTCAGTATAAATTTGTAATTTGATAGAAAAACTTATATAAATAGTTTCAAATATTAATGAAAACTTTAAGAGAGAGAGAGTTTCATCCATTTAGGATTTTATTAATAAATATGTTGAATAATTAGATTTCTTTCTTTAATTCATTATATTATATTATAACTTGCGTTACAATTGTACATGCATTTAAGTCTTCGTTATTGAAAGTTTAGAGAATGGATTGGTCTTATAAGTGACGTTTGAATTACTATTTATAGTGATTTCGAAGCGGTGAGATTCGAAATTTCCGTGTCCAATGATATTCATTGGACTCCGAAATTTTGATGTTCTCAAGATCTAGGAGAGGAGACTTGTGCTTGAAGCCTTCTATAAATTGGCTACATAGCTATTTGCAGGAAATTGGTTTCGAACTATTTAGGACCAACACTAGCCTAATTGTAGTCCAAATTAGCTTCCTCCTAGGTATGGGTAGGAACATTGAACATCTCCTCTCGTGTTTGGTAATTGATGGCTGACCTCTCTTCTTTACGTCGGCCTTAATTTTAGGGAGATGGTTTGTAGATGTTCCCCTACCAGTCTAAGTCATTCCATATTTTGGTTTGATTAATAATAATCATTATGAGGTGCCATAATTTTAGTAGGAAATGACTTGTGCGCCATCATTTAAAGGAGTACAAATCTATCATTTAAAGGAGTTATCGGATTGATTACTCAAATCTTTTTACAAATTGATTTTGGTTTGTGATTAAAATCATTAGCCAACATGTTTTTAATATTTTTGTCAAAGGACAGTCAGTGGAATAGCACATACCTACTTTCTATTTGAAAAAATAACACGTAACTTTTATAAGCAGTGAAATAACATTTTATACTTAATAAGGCCTACATATTTTTAAAAATTCCAAACTACCCTCTTTATCAAAAAATATTAATTTATTTTAGTTAATTACCAAAAATTAAAAATTCAGTTTAAATCAGTATACGCCATATCCATTAATATAATTTAGAATTCTTCTAAACTTCATTAGATAACAGAAAAAATGGCGGTCTGCACAATTGGACGATTTATGACGATTTTCGCTGAAAATTTAAATCAGTATTTATTAATATACGTTAATATATATCGATGTTTGCCAATTTATTTAAAAATAAAAATTTCATCAATATATATCTTTTAATATAGTTTAAAATTCTTTCAAATTTCACAAACATATTAACTTGATAAAAGTAAATAGGTGGGCTTTTTTTATTTTAAAAAAAGGAGTCTTTTTGAAAATATAGAAAATATAGGGTCTAAACTCAGAAAAGTCACTTTCTTCATCTTCTTCTGTGTCGATCTGCAAAACCTACAACCTCAATCATCACACAAAGATTGATAGCGATGAAATAGCAGCTATCCTCCTCGTGACACCCTCGCTGGAATGATCATGACAACAGTGTCCCGCTGACGTCCATGCAACCACGAACCACCACCATCTCTTCCGCCACCATTGCAACCACCATTACACCCACCAGCATCCCGACTCCCAGCCTTCTTTCACAAAATCGAAGACCGCATCACAAATCAGAAGTTGGTTGAAGATAGTACCCGATATGAAATTTTTGGTTTCAAAATGTTAGATGAAGTAGCTGGAACAAAATTTTCATTTCATTAGCTAGAGGTCACTGATCGAGGGTGGAGTAGATCGTCATCCTCAACTACTCCTTGGAGCATAGGTGCTTCACCGCAAATGATGACTAGATCGACACTGATGACGTACGGTGGCGGAGATGAAGTTTAATTGCGAGTTTTCAGAAGTTTCTTTATTTTTAATTTTCGTTTTTAGATAATAATAATAATAATAATAGGTAAAAAAAAAAAAACAAGATAAAAACATAAAAAATATGCTATGTGTTATTATTATTTTAATAGTTACGTGTTAGTTTTTTAATCAAAAGTTAAAAGTGTGTTAGATTATATAATTTCTCTTTCTCAACTAAACTCGGCTAAAAATTTAGGGGAAAAACTCATTAAATGGTTAGTACAAATTTACTAGTTTAGCAATTATATCCAAATTTGGAACAAAGATGTCAAAAATAGAGTATTATACAAAGTTTATTTAAATAATGAGTCGAAGAATCATATATAAAACAAACAATTATTTAGTTTAAAATGTGTGAGCATCAGCAATATGTTTTTGGCATGGCAATCTGTATTTCGTCATGAGATTCAATGCATCTTCAAACCATGGTTTTTTCAGAAAAGGAGAGCCATATCTTTTGGGAGACACATCATTCCACTGCTTACTTCATAACTTAATGAAGAATTGAGTTACAGCCACGGATTTTATGAATCATAAAAATATTTATAACAAAATATTATAATTAGAACTATACATTTTTAATTAATTAAAAATTTCATGGCACTTGTATATTTATATTTATCTCCACTATATTTATTATATTTTAAATTTTATTGTTTGTATATCTTATATAATAATCTACCTATCTATCTATTAAATTATATAATAACTAATGAATTCGTACTTATATGCCACAATATTAGAGATATTATTGTTTATGTGGTATTTTTAGTTAACTTCTAATATTTGTTAATTTTTATTAGAATAATTGTATCATAATAATTGTGTCATAGTAGTATCATTATGAATCTATATTTTATGTTTTATCATGGAATAAATTTGAATTTTTAATTTATTTTATAAGTCATTTTATATAAGTTTACTCATAAATACTATAAAATATATAATTTTTTATAATATTTATTTAATTTCTGTTTGGTAGAGTTATGTCTTTCATATTTTACTCTATAAATACTTAATTAAACAAAAGAAAAATTCTTATTTAAAATTTAAATATACTTCTTATTTTTTTCTTATAAAAACTTAGTATTTGTTATAATATCTAAAAATTAAGAAATTTTTATTAACGTGGTACAATTTAAAATTTATATTTCTTGACATCATTAGAAAAATATAAAATTTTTGAAATTGTTTTGCCTTTTACATTGTACACTTACATAATAATATATTTCAATGATAAATGATTATAATTATTTCAATGATTGAATGCAATTTATTATAATTATTTTTAATGGTGGTACTCATCTTATTATTATTCATAAAGTATGAATTAATGTTTTTATCATATCTTTGAAATTTATTTATTTTTATTATAAAGTTCGTGATCCTATCAATATATATTTATTATTGTAATCTTAGATAGGACAATAACTTAAGATCGGTGAATTGAATTTTCAAAAATTTGACTCTAAAATTCTTTTATAAGTAAAACTTTTGAACTTAAAGCTGTGTGAACAATTTATTAGAATTCCGAGTTTTATTGATTAGAAAACTGAATTTAGGTAGAAATTAGTTTAACGTTTAGAGACCAAGTCAAAATTTGAAAACTAAGACAATAAAAACATTCAGATTTAATAACTTCAGTATTTATGAAATTTTAGAATAAACTAATTGAGAAATTTAAATTCAGTTTAGAAAGCATAAATTTGCCAGCAAACTTTAAACCAATGAAAAGAAATAGATAGTCAGGATTTATGATGGTTCACATACGATGTTCGTTTGGGGCCTAGAATAACTTTCTGAAAAGGGAATTCTGAGACGGATAACTTTCAGAAATGTGACAAGAGCCAAAGGTCTATCACAAAGTTTATAGCCCAAATTACTTCGTTTAGGAGGTCAAATCGGCAAATATTTTTTGCGAGTGCCCTGAAACCCACTGTTCAGAACTTCAAAGAGTCACATTTAGACCAAATATCATTTTCTTTTGGTCCCGAAAATATATCAACATGATACTTGAAATTTTTAAAAATTTATGCTAATTATTAATATGAGGTTGAGAAAGTCCGAAAAGTTGCAAAAAGGCGTGAGAAACCGTTTGAACGAAAAAAATCAAAGTGGGCGTCAGTTATGCACACGCGTTCGCAGTGTTCCTGTGAAGGCACACGCAGCGTTTCTGCGAAAGCGTGCACAAACTTCTCTACGCGGGTATTCGTCTTTTTCTTAGTTTTGACCTATAAATAAACTTAAGTGGCGACTCTAAAAAATTATCGTGAAACTCTTTTCCGATCCTTTCTAAATGTGGGGTACACATACAACACTTTGAAAAATGAGAAACAAGTTTTAAAAATTTTTTGAAAGATTTTGACCATTTGAATTTGATGTTTCTTTTAAACTACTATTACATTTTAGACATAAACTCTGAACTAAAGCCTTCTAATTTTGAATGTTTTCAGAGAGGTTTCTTCAATTTAAATGTCGTCTAAACTTGATCTTCATATTGTTTGTTTAGACCTGCATGATATTTTACATGTATATGGAGAGAGTTTTCTAAAAATAAGATATTAAATCGCCGAGACAACAATTATAAAGAAAAAATGATTTTAAAAATTAAAATAAAACTATTATAACTATATAATATTGATGATAATTGTAATAAAAAAATAATGGAATACTGTATTAGAACTCTTTTAGCATGTTAAGATAAGTTAATATTAACAGATTCATTTTATATCATTTGGGCAAAATATATTTTATGTATTGTGTTGCTTGTATAAAAGGTAAGTTTTCCTTTTCTTATCAATATTTATATGAAAAATTAAAAATTTAATACAAAAGACTACGAATTAGACTTTAAAATATGGACTTAATATTGTTTTTCATGTGTCGCAATAAATAGTACAGACAACAAAACTACACATTTAAGTAAAAAAAAAATATAAATCAGAATCATAATAAGAAAATATTAATAGTGTAACAAGCAAAGATAATTTTTTTCCTTTCTTATTGTAAATTTTGTATAGTATAATATATAATATTATGTATATAAAATAACATCTTCATTAATTATATTGTTTTCTCCATCAAGAAAACTAGTCCCTATATCTTTATGGTAAAATAAATTGGATACTATATACTAAAAAATCTAAAAAAAAAAAAATTTAGAATAACTTAAAAATGAAAAACTTATTCCAATTACATTCATTGTATTAGGCCATCAAATGAAAAAAAAAATTGTTTATTAAATATCTTTATTTTAAAAATTAAAAATTAAATAAAAATATAAAAAACTTAAAATTAACAATCAACCTCAAATTAAGAAGGAAATAAAAATAATATCACTTTTGTCACAATAAAAGATAAAAAATAGAGTCACTTAAACTAAATTGTAAATATAATTATTTTATGGCAATTTTCTCCATTTTATACTATTCGTTTCGCCAACAAATTTAATATTTTCGGAATTGAATCGAAAAAAAAGATCCATAAGTATGCAGGACTTAATTATTCTGAAATTGAATCAATGGAATAATCTTTTCAAAATTTAATCGACAAAAAAATAAAGTTTTGGATGAAAATATCGAAATTGAATGGATGAAGACGCCGGTGTGAGATCAAAATTGCTTCAAAATTAAATTGACAAAGACTTTCTGATTAGATATAAAAGATGACAGCTTTGAAATTGATTTG
This sequence comes from Croton setiger, assembly GCA_948099555.1. Taxonomy (NCBI): domain Eukaryota; kingdom Viridiplantae; phylum Streptophyta; class Magnoliopsida; order Malpighiales; family Euphorbiaceae; genus Croton; species Croton setiger. Next base: position 26,635 of record CANUEY010202150.1, read on the forward strand.
ATTTAGTGTCTTAATTTTTTTTTTAATTGGAAAGATAACTTTGGAATTGAATTCACAAAGTGTATGAGTAAATTGAAAATTACTGGAATTATTGGTGTTACTGTTTCTTTAATTAGTTGGAGAAAGTGCTGAGTAGTTATTTTTATTTCAAACAACCTTCATATCTTGAAGACATTATCGTAGGATAACAGTTAGTGGAGATACTTTTGCCCATTCCTTCAGCGTTTGTTGGTACATATGTACATGACTTCGAACGTAACTTTCAATAATCTCAAAACAAACTTTCCACATATCCATGCCTTGTTAGTATAGAGTTTGATCTAACTCATCTTAAAATTTGAGTTGACATGAAAATGATTGCCTAGTTAAGTAACTGAAACTGGCCATTCCTTATCGATGTGGAATTCACATCCCCAACATCCCAGCTCAAGTGCAAATGATTGACACTTACTAACACAAGCGCATTTAACACGTTGGACGGACCAGCTGACATCTCTCTATTAGCTTTGATCTTGTGGGGTTTTGGCCCTAGGTCTAGCCTGTTTATGTTAGGATTGCCCAACTCTAATATGGTATCAGAGCATTAATACTCAAATAGATCCTGGACCAAACCCTCGTAAGACTGAAGTTGATGGAAAGATGTCAGCTGGTTCGCCCAACGTGTTAAGTGGGCTTGTGTGAACAAGTGTCAACCAAGCCCAGGCCTTTATTGCACTTGAAGGGGTATGTGAATTCCACATTGATAAGTAATGAATGACTTTAGTTAGATATATAATTGGACAATCATCTTTCTAATCGAGCCCGACCCCCTTTTACACTTGAGGGGTATGTGAATTCCAAATCGGTAAGTAATGAACGACTTCAATTAAATATAAGATTAGACAATCCTCTTCTTATCAATTTGAATTTTCAAAATGAGTTAGGCCCAACTCTAATATGGTATCAGAGCCATTAACACCCAAACATTTCATCACTTACTACGCCCTTATTTGTCTGTGGGTACTTAGTTCTCCCTAATTAAAAAATGCATAATTTCTTCTCTAAAAATAACTATAGAGACTGATTTTTCTTGTATGAAGTTTTTAAGAACTCAATCAAATGAACTTCATTAATTCAATAAAAAATAATTTCAAGAAAGATCTCAATACATGACAAAATTGGCACTTAAAATTTGTTCATGCTCGTAGAAATGAAGCTGGAATGTTTAAGCGGTAAGCATCTCTAGCGACCGATCATGATTCTTCAACTTTGGTCAGCTTCGCACTCGATTGCTCTTATGATCAGTGGTGGTGACAATAATGGTTTCTCCTTGGTTGGTTGTGTTAATAACACTGTTGTAATTGTTTATGAAAGGTTTTTTAAATGTTTATGCCCGTTAACCTATTTCATTTATATAAAAAAAGACTTTTCTCAATTTTAAAATTTGAAAATAACTTCTATAATTTTGTATATTTTTTCTAGGGGTAGGATTGAACACAACACAATTTAATAACTTATAACTCTTATCTAGTATGGTGGTTAAGTAAAGAAATAGAGTCTTTAAATATTACAAGATAAATTACTTACGATGTTTAGGCTAACCAAATAAGATATATCATGAATTCTAAGAAAAGATTAAAACAAACCAAGTAAATAAACTAATATACAAATATCTAAATAGATGGCTAGACAATAATAACATTTTAATGCAATAATCACTTAAAAAAGAATTATGAATGATTAAATGGAAGGAAAACCTATGTCTTTTGGTCCTTATCTCTAAGTCAACAAAAAATGTTCCTAAAACAGAGGCTACATTCACTCTTACGCAAAGTAGTGACGAATATGAAAATGGATATAAGCAAGACTTATGACTAAATGGAATGGAAGTTTGTTCATGCAATTCTTGATGCCTTGGGGTTTGATGTCCGTTAGGTCTAGTTGATTTATGAGTGCATTTCTTCTGTTAAATATTGGGTCTTACAAAATGGTACTGAAATTGGTCCTATTATTTTGACACGTGGATTGAGGTAAGGAGATCTACTTTCCCATATCTATTATTTTATGTGTGGAAGGTCTTTTGAAGCAAATTCAGGTAACTGTTCGGGATGGTAGTTTACATGTCGGAGAGTTTCTCAGGGTGGACCGACTATCTTTCATTTGTTTTTTACGAATAATAGTCGGGGTAATTATTTATAGGTCCCTGAGGTTTTACAAAATATACTTTGGGTCCTTCTATTTTGGAAATTGTATCATTGGGTCTTTCAGGTTTTAAAAATTATACTATTTGGTCTTTTTGTCCAAAATGAGCGTTAGTCAACTGAAAAAATCAGACAATTTTAAATAAAATTTTTCAAAATGACAAAACTACCCTTTGGTTTATTTAAATCGAACCATACTAATTAAACCCAATCTTTAAATCAAACCTTTATATCAACTCTTCATCTTTCCAACTCTTCATCTTCATAATAATTACTCATTAAATCATCTCCTTTTTCTTCTCCTCCTCTCTCTCATCTCATCTCTTCATCTCATTTTTCTCTCTCATTTCAGACATGTACTCGACCAGATATCAGCTTTGCTGTTGGAATGTTGGGTCGATATCAAAGTAATCCCGGAATGGATCACTGAAAAGCTGCTAAGAAGGTTCTCAGGTATTTGCAAGGCACCAAGGAGCAAATGCTTACGTATAGGAGGTCCGATCATCTAGAAGTCATCGGATCAGATTTTGCCGGATGTTTGGATAGTAGAAAATCTACATTTGGCTACCTGTTCCTATTAGCTGAAGGAGCAGTGTCATGGAAGAGTGGAAAGCAGTCTGTCATTGCTGCTTCTACTATGGAGGCTGAGTTTGTGGCATGCTTT
>CANUEY010202277.1:0-13101 GCA_948099555.1 Croton setiger
CTAACATTTAATTATAAAATACAGTTATATTTAACTTTCTCTCTTATAAATTTCTTACATTTTTTTATTTTCTCAAAAAAATATATATATATATATATATATATATATATATATATATATATATATATATATATATATATATTTGGCTTATCTATCCATTTGGTTTCAGGACTGCTTAATTTTGGTCCTTTTTGGCTGTTGAATGTTGTTGGTGATGGGTGCTTCTGTAATAGATGAGTTAGAATGATAGACTTGCTTAGTTTGAAGTTAAACAAATTGAAGCACCAGCAGCGAGAAACATCATCACTGTAAACAAATTGCTAGTCTAACCGTCTAAGGGTTAAGCAGCTGATATCATTGAAATTTATAACATTCTTAGTTTTCACAGCCTTAGCGAACATAACTGAATACTTCCCAGTCATGTATGATGCGGGTATGTGCATACATTTATTTTCTTAAAGGACCACTGTAATGGATGAGTTTTTGCCATGACTAACTAAAGATGGATTACCTACTACTAATGCTTCTTTTATTATTTATAAATTATAACCATGAGAATTTCATTTGGTGTTCTATGAAATGATTCATGTTCATCTTTTTTATTTTTTCAGACCAAGACTAAACTTTATTTGATTCTGGATTTTATAAATGGAGGCCATCTTTTCTATCATCTTTATCAACAGGGATTGTTCAGGTATCTTTTCTGACCTTATGAACTTATTATGATACACGTCAATCTTTTTAACTTTTGGTTTTGCATGTCTTGAATAGCGAGGATCAGGCAAGGATTTATACAGCTGAGATAGTATCTGCAGTTTCTCATCTTCACAAGTGCGGGATTGTGCACCGCGATCTTAAACCCGAAAATATTCTCATGGATTCTGATGGGCATGTAATGGCCATGCCAATATACTCCATCTTGTGACAGTATATATTGAAAATCATTGCATTTATCATTTTTCATTTATTAGTTCCTAAAACATATACTCCCTATGCAGGTCATGCTAACTGATTTTGGTTTAGCAAAGGAAATTGATGAATCAAGTAGATCAAATTCAATGTGTGGGACCACAGAGTACATGGCTCCAGAAATTTTACTGTCTAAAGGCCATAATAAAGATTCAGATTGGTGGAGCATTGGAATTCTCTTGTATGAAATGCTAACGGGGCAGGTAATACATTGGGTTATTGTTGACTACAGAACTTTTTTGCAATTTCTCATTTGCTTTAAGGAATTGCTATACCCTGTCCTTGCCCTTCCCTTTCTGTAGTAAGTGGGAAGTGATAGCTCTGCCACTGATTATTAATATTGGTTCTGAAAGTGATCTTAATATATTTAAACCTGCAGCCTCCATATACACACAAAGACAGAAAGAAACTTCAGGAGAGAATAATCAAAGAGAAAGTCAAGTTTCCACCATACCTCAGCTCTGAAGCTCACTCTCTGCTCAAAGGAGTGAGTATAACCTTTTCACCATCACTACATTTCAATTTAAGTAGTCCAGCAAAGAATAAGATATGGAAAGGTTATCATCCCTTTTTCTTTACTTTTTGTAGTTGCTGCAAAAAGAGCCATCCAGGAGGTTAGGCAGTGGTTCTCGTGGAGGTGATGAGGTAAAAAATCATAAATGGTTTCGGTCAATCAACTGGAAGAACTTAGAGGCAAGAGAATTGCAGCCAAAGTTCAAGCCAGATGTGAGTGGAAAAGATTGTACAGCAAATTTTGACAAATGTTGGACAACAATGCCACTTGATGACTCACCAGCTTCAACACCAACAGCTGGAGAACATTTCCAAGGGTATACTTATGTTGCACCGAATCCTTGGCTTTCATCTGGATGATTATAGAGCAAGGCAGCCCCTGAAATATGTTGTAAGTTTATCTTTCTTAAACATTTTCTTAATCAAGGAAACTGAAGAAAATGAGAAATAAATACATGCTGATATCTTTAATGCATTGTACATTTTTTCAAAGAAGAATAAAGGCAAGTACTCATAGTTTGTCTGACTTTTTCTGGAAACATGGGAGGTGAATATTTTGTGCTAATTTTGTCCATCCTCTATACAAGGTTCTCTTATATTGCTGTTCATTTGCTGACCACAACCACCATTGAGGAGTTGGTTTGACTCAAATTATAGAAAGGGAAGAAACAATTAAGCAAACACTACCAATATTATGTTTTGCTGGAATGGAACCATACTTCCTTGTCTGTTAGACATAGGATGCAGACATATGAATTTTGCGAGCACCATTGCTCCCAGCATATGAGAGGTCAGAACTAAGATTTTCACTCTTCTTTGTTGAATTTGATCACTGAATTGGAGCTTGCAGTGTAGCTTCACTATAACCTAACAGATTTCCACCTATCACTAAACATAGTACATAACAAAATCCAACAAAGGCATATGCCAGCTCAAAGTGGAATTAAGCTATTGCAACAAACTGAGAGGTAACCTAACAAAATTCAGAGAGTTTATGCATGCTAATGGAACGATAGCTTTACCTCTCTAGCACTTTAGCATGTCATAATATACTGGTAGTGTCCATTACTAATAGTCTAATACAGTGGGGATGCTTCAGCTGCCAACAATAATAGTCATCGTGCTTGAATCTACTTTATATTTCATCTTGGATCTCTTTTCTTAATGTTGGAACATATGGAGATATAGTACTGATTATATTTCATCATTTTAGTGTGTATCATCTGCACTTTGCGCTTGGAAATTTGTAAACAAAGAATATATAAGTAAATGAAATAGATACAACAAAGTGGAAAAATAAAATAAACAAATCCTTAGAAGAATATAGAAAAATATGGACCAGGATTATGTAGCATGTGAGTTAAGTGGAAATTAAAACCCAGACCTGCTAGAAAATATTGGTGAAAATTGTCCAAAAAAATTTTTTGACTAACCGCTACTAATGAGAAGGTGCAAGCATGTTGGGTTAATATTTTAAAATTTTTTACTGATGTTTGTTGAAAATAATGTTTCTCAAGTCACTGAATAAATTTTTTGCTGAACTTACTCTTCTACATTAGAAATAACCACTCGAATAATTCAAGAACTAGATTTTTGTTGCATAAAGCATTGGAAATTTTAGAAGTATTATCAATAGTCAATGCTCCATAGTCTTGAGTGGGGCATTATTCTCAATGCTAATCTTTTGGAAGTTTATGGTGCAATAACAATGACTATTGAGTGTTAAAAAAGATAGTTACCAATTCTTTTATCCAAAGAACTAAATAGTTAGAACTATTTGAATCACCCTCAAAGTGTCTTTTTGCAAAACTAAAAAATATTTGTGGAGAATGGGGATTCCATCTTATTATGACGTGGCATGTTGATGTTTTATTTGGTAGTGTATCTCCTCCAACATTCGGAAAGTTTTGGTTGGTTGGAGAGAACAACTTTGGCAAAATGGTAATGTATTGTATGATTCCTTTGGATGAGACGTAGCTTTTGATGCAGAATATTAAGCAGTGGTCAGTGGGGACCTCATTCATTTTCTATTTGTTAGGTAATATGGTATTGAATGCAAAAAGATGATTGTGCTTGATGGAAACTCTATACTTAATACCCTATTATTATTACTACTGCTCAAGGAGAATGGCCTGTTTAATAAGGACTGCAATTTAAGAGAGCTATGCTCCTAAACTGGTGTCCACTTGCTTGAGAAAAAAAAAAAGAGAGAGAGAGTATTGATTGTGATAGCTTTCAATTAAGTTCGTGAATTGGAGAGCATTAAACTGGTACAACACTTGTTGCACTTTTATCAAGACCAATTTAATTTGGATTTACTAACAGAATCCCTTAAGTTCCAGCTGTTTTTATTGAGTTTGAGAATGTGGATTTCAGTAAGTGTATATGGCATATGAGTTAAAGAGAAAGATATTTTCTTTTAACAAAGTGTTAAAGAGAAAGATAGGTTTTACAATTTTTGTTGTATTTTATGTTCAGCCGTTACTGTGTGACAATAGCTACAGAACATTGAATAAGCAATAGAGTTAAAGAAAAATCAAAGAGTTATGAGTTCTTAGGTAAGCATAAAATTGCACAAGAAGAAATCTAGGGATAAAAAAGAAGACGACTGGAATTTGAAGTTTCGATGGTTTGAAAACTGCTTTGGGTATTTGCTTTATTCATAGCAATAGAAAGCTACCCTAGAGGTTGGTTTAATCATTCATTTGAAATGGATCTAGCTTATTTGTAGATTGAGCTGTTAGTGAAGATATCAGATATTTATTGTATCTTTTAAGTTTAATGCAAGGCAGGATTTTGCAGGAGGTTCTTCCTTTTAGTGCTTTTATCCCTAGGAAGTTGGCTACTTGAAAGAAGCATGCTTAATATATTTACTGCCCCAGTTTTCATAATCATTATGGGACAGGAAGATTTGGGTTTCTTGTCACGGATGCCACGTGATTCTTGTTCTGATTGTAGTATGATAACATTTATTTATCATTGTGCAAGATAAAGAGCATGAGAACTTGAGATGACTAGTTATTTATTAAAAGCATCTAGAACTAGAGAAATAAAATACCTTAGGACTTGTTTAGATATTATTGGGGGAGAGAGTTAAGATTCTGACGAAACTCGAACTTCTTTGTGATGGTGACACAAAGTGATGGTGAACAGTAAAGGACAAGCTCTCAGAAAGTGCGAAAGATAAGAGTAGTGTAGAAGAATCTTGTTCCTCACTTGACTTGGGGACAAGCAACCCATCTTACACTAGATAATTAGGAAAAGTTTGAATTAAGAAAACTCCTCAGGGTATTCTTTGCTTCAGCAGCATACCTGAAAGGTAGTATCATTGATCCTATTTTAAACACATATTGAATGAATTGGCATTTATTCATTTTATGCAAAATATTCTATTAGCTTTGCTCTGTGTTCAACAGATCTTATTAATCCTTGTTGGACAATGTCTGGTGAGTGATTATGATTATCCCCAAGATGAAATCAGCCGCTGAGCCTCATCAGTGGGATATTTCACTAGATACACATCTCATCTGTCGTGCATAGTTTCATTTAGTGGGGAATATAGACTTTTTAGGCCCTTCTTTATTAATCACAATAAATCATCCTTCAAGCAAAGAACTTGCCCAAATAATTAGGAAAGGAATCTCCACAAAACAGAGGAAGTCGGTCTTTATATAAGCCATAACTAAAAGTTCCCAACAAACTCACAACAAGCTAAGCACTAACTATTTAGCTTATCTGCCCTGTGGATAATTTTGAAAACTAGCCTGATAACCTATTTATCTGTCCAATTGGTTATAATTCTGCAAATATCTTCTTTTTTTTTCTTTTTTTTGTCTAGCAGAAAATAATTTGAATTAGAACTTTCTTATATCAGTCATGGGTGGTAAAGATAGGGCCAATAATTCTCTTTGTGAGAAGTCTATGAAGATGGTAGTGAACATTATTAAACTGTCTTCTTTCTCCTTAGCTAAGATGAGTCTTGGAACTACTGGGCCTGCAGTTGTTACCAAAAACCTGCCATCTGTGACAGGTTCTATGGCAGCAGATGCTAAGAAGCTGTTGCAGCCTGAAAGCTGGGAGTCACAGCAGGTACGGATCAGCAGGCCAAAACCCTTTTCATATGTGATGCAGCCTGATGCAGGAGATGGGTCTTATGTGATTCATGAGGAGAACAGTATTATAGATGGAATGGCTTCAGATTATATCAGAAAGTTTCATGAGAAAAACAATAGCTTCGATGCATATGTAAGTGAAACATCAAAAGCTTCTGCTTTCAGACCAATTCGTCCAATACGTGCGGTGAAGTAGCCATTTTCAACTGCGACTGTATTTCAATATATGTACACTCTTTACTCTGTTATGCTGTTTGGTTAGACTAAGCTTCTATTTGCTATATAAGAACATATATTTTTGAAAGCCTGGATAAGTTTCAGATTAGCATTTACTAAATTGCTGCCGGTTACTGAGCACAGATTATCCATCTATGGCAAAATTTATGGAGTGCAACAGAGAAATTATGGCTTCTGATTGATTTTGGGGAGTAAAAGTTGACAATGACAGATTAAATGCTATTGAAGCAACGTGACTGAGAATTATGTTTTATTGCTGTAATGTTAATGAATATGGTAATGTTAATTTGATCTACTACTACTATTTATGGCCAATAATTGAATAGAAAAGATAGCCAATTTTCTTGATTAATATTATAATGACTTGATAAGAGAGAAGTGAAATAAAGAAAGGAGACAGCAGATAGCATATTTTGTCCAAGAAATTGATTAGTATTAATAATTAGATTGTCACACTAAGAAAGAAAGGAATCTCTTTTTCGTTAAATCTATCTATTACTTTTGTCCATAATATTGGCACTTTGCAATATCATTCGTAAATTCCCCACCTCCATTCCAATGAACTTCAAAATTATAAAATAAGTGGAGAGTTATGGAGTTAGTTGGTGTGACCCAATAAAGGGAAATTTCTTCATCATCTTAATAACCAAATAAAATAAAATAATAATATGACTATTGCTTCCAGTAACGCATAAAAAGAAAAGCAAAGGAAAGTAGTTCAGCTTCTTTTACCCTAATCTTAGATTACAACATCTCATGTAATTAATCTCCTTGTGGCGTTAATCTTACAACTAATTTATAAAATGTTCAGAAGTGACCCTTTGAATTATATGTTACACGTTTTCAAGATGTTAGATTCTATATTTACAAAATTAACATTAAAACCACCTAAAATCTTATTCTAAGATTAAATGTCTTTTGAAAATTATATTAAGTTAATTAATTTATAATTCAATTATAAACATATACAATATAATTAGTAATAGATTCCTATACATTAGCTATACGTGCATAGCTATTAATATTATTAAATATATTTAATTATATTGTTTTAGTAGTATTGATGTTTAGGACTCCCGCTTTAATTTGGAATTGAAAATATATTTATAATCTTATTTTTCTCGTGTACTAGTTTTCAATTACAATAAATTATTTATAATGATTAAGAAATAAACCAAACAACTTAGTAAATCAAAATATTTGTCTCACACCAATAGATTCTGTAATACTAATAGAATTAGTATTTGCTAATTCTGTACTATGACAAGAACTATATCATTAATGCTAATTATATATTTGAACTCATATTCGCTATAATTAGAATGCGTTGCAACTGATGGGCTTATTGAAATAATAATTGTTGAGATGTCTGAAATATTGTGTCATATGAACAAAAAGTGAGATAAGGAGTCTCAATCTATATCTCATATAATAAAAGTTTAATATGTTTTTGATTATTTTAATAATGCATGCGATGTTATTTTCTCTAATTCTGGATTACAACGCAGAATAACTCTCTTATTTAAAGAAAAAAAACATTATGATTTTAATAGAGATATCATAAATCTAACCTCAACTGTGTCAGAAGAAGCTCAGCACCTGCCTTCATTTCTTTCTTCTGCTAACACATATTTTTTTGCTTATTTTCCCATCTTAAAGGATCATAATAATATTTTGATATTGGATTAAAAACCTAGTTATGGTGTTCTTTGAATGCGTCATATATGGTATTAAAGGAAAATGTATTCAGAACCAGGTGGTAATGGAAATTAATTATGAAACATCATTGAAAAGATTGAAGTGACTAAATGGTGTAAGGTACCCCTTTTTTTTATAGGTATATATTATAATGTTATACACATGGATACGTGTCGTCTCTTGTTTGGTAAACCTTATAAGTAGTACGTGCAAATTCACAAACGTTCAGGGAGAAATAGTGTGCATATAGTTGCGGACGTAGGACCGCAACTTTGGTGGTACCGCTGCACTATAGTTATTTCATATTTCATCAAAAATCTAACAGAATCTCCCCTATAATATAGGCACTTCTAAATTTCTAACCTGTCAAACAAAATACATGCAACAAAATTCTGTGAATGATATTTACCTAGCGTAGGACCGGGAGGAATGCTGATCCGCTGCAAAAAAAAAAAAAAAAATTGGGATGTCAAGTTTTGAAAACGTTGCATAATGATTTTCCTAAAAAAATTTCTTTTCAAGGTAATACAAGAAACAATCCAATAGTAAGTCATCTCCCAAACGATTGTTTAGATCAATCTTAATAATATTCATTGCAGAAAAACTTCTTCGACACTAGCTGTTCCAATTGGTAAGATCAATATTAACTCGATAAGTCGATATACTAAATGAAAGTAAGTTTGGTAATTCTTCTCCACCATCTTCTTTGCAAGAGCTCTGAGATTAGAAACATTAGAGAATACTTCATTCGACTCATGTCAGATATGTAATTTCAAGTTCATGCCTAAGCTCAAATCGCTCAATACAACTGAAATAATCTGAATACAACTCAACAAGGTGCAATAGTCAACCATAATCAAAATTTGCAAAAAAATTTAAAGTATCAAGGCACATTACACATCTAAGTAAATCTGTGTTTGACTAGGTAAAGTGTCTGTCCATTTACATAACAACAATATCAATTACCTAACATATATGAATTAAAGAGTAAATTAGAATATAAATATATATAAATAATTATCAGTGTCATGTGTATATGAATTCAATTATAGAGAAATTAAATACGATTATGTAGATTTCCAATGAAAATGATGAAAATACGTCACCGGTTCTTCACCCTCAAGCTTCTTTCTAGATCTCCCATGAACAAAGTCCTCCATATTAGGCACATCAATTTCATGTCCATCACAAAATCCAATGACTTCTTTCAAAAAATTATCATAACCATCCTGTCATATGCTTGCAAATTATTTTTTACCACATTGATCATATTGAGAGCACATCCTATATTTTGATCTCTTATTTGTAGAACCTGTGTTAGAATATTAGTCATTCCCAAAATTTTCATCATGAACATTCCAATAAAGACAAACTCAAAAGAATCCATCTCATCAAGCAAACCCCTAAAAGACGCTCGTCTTTTAGAATTCTCACCATCATTGTGTATTGGGAGAAGCACTTCTCCAACTACATTCCACATAGCAAAATGTCAGAGTAGTGTTTTGTAGTGAGAACTCCAACGTATATCACCTGGTCGAGCTAAGCTAATTTATTATTCTGACCCCTTCTAGTTAATATCTCACCCATTTTTATTTTATTCGTAATTTCTTTGTGGTGTAGTTTACGAAGAGAATCCTTCCTTTTGCATGAAGCTCCAACTGTATTAACAATCATGGTTAGTATTTCAAAGAAATCACACACATTATCCGAATCCTAAGCAGCAAATACAATAACTAACTGAAGTTGGTGGACAAAACAATGGATATAAAGTGCATTTTTGTTTTCATTTAGAATTAGGGTTTTCAAACCATTAAATTTGCCACGCATTTTTTAAGCTCCATCATAACCTTAACTTATAAGTCTTATAATTGATAAACCATGCTTTGCAAAAGATTCATCAATGGCCTTTTTAAGAGATTTTGTTGAAGTCTCAGTAACATGAACCAATCCAAGAAAACATTCCATAATCCTCTACCTGATCATTCACAAATCTCAAAACCACATACATTTGTTCCTTTACTGAACAATCTTGAGTCTCATCAACTAAAAGAGCAAAGTTCTTGTCTCCATTCTCATTCAATATGATTTTTCTTGTTTCTATTGCACAACTTTTAATAACATCTCTCTGAATATTAGGAGAAGTCATTTGATTACTTTATCTACATCTATGTTGTACATGCAATACCGACTAATTAATTCTAGAAAATGTCTTGGTGCATTGATTCTGGAGATTCATCATGTCCCTTAAAAGCCAAATATTCCATTAAAAGATATCAAGAAACTAGTACAACAATTGCCAACCGACTGTGATGTACAAATTAATTTACATACTGATCGGTATATAAAAATATCTTAAATAATATAAGAGTAATTATCACAAAAAATTATTATTTACTTAATTTTAGAAATATTATAATATTTATTTCACAATAAACTTTAAAAGTTACCATTTATTTAATTTTTGTCTTGAGAATATTATTTTGGGCCTTAAAACATTCCACATTTTTGTTGTAGGGTTTCTTTTATGCAGATATATAATACATGTTTTCTTTATTTTGCTTAATAATATTTGAGACTTTTTTAAATCATAGTTAGGATTTTGTTTGAACGCATAACAGTAAATATATATACTACTTAGAATAAATTTGAAATATATGTTCAATAAAATGTGATATAAATGAATTATTTATGTCAGAAAAATTAAAACCCTCAATCTGCCAACTTTGTGCACATTTTAATTCAATGTCGATTATTGAATTAAAAAAAATAATATAAGATCCAAAATCGTCATAACAGATGAAATTTAATGCAATTACCCATTAATTTTTTTTCTTGTTTAATTCTCAGAATAATTTTTATGAAAATTTTCTCATCTCAATACAACACCCAAAAAGAATAAATTATCTTAATAAATAAGATGGAAGGAGTATTATTTATTTAAAAAAATGGAATTTTTTTTGTGTTATATTATTTTAAGGGAAAGAATTTTTTTTTTAATTGAATTTATATTTAGTTATTATCATAGTAATATATTGTTTTTTTTAGGTGACATATTCTAAAAATTAAATTATGGAGATCTCCACAACTCCAATGCATTTTCTTCCCAAAAAAAAAGTCAGCAAGGCAGTCAATTAGTCATGTGCGTTGATTAGCAAACTCTTCTATTTTATTAATACATTGAATTTAATTCTTTGTTAAATGAAATGAAAATTGCACACTCCAATGAGATGACTTTTGTCATAAAATATAATTCATTAATTAATTGCTTCACTTCTCTTAATTAATTTTCATAATTTGACATTTTACATATAATCTACTATAATAATAGCTTTACAAAATTATACAATAAACCTTAATTTTCCTCACAGTATTTAACGTGCTATATTTATATAAAAAAATTTGAAAAATAAAATATTGACGCGACTATGAAGCTTAGGATTTGACTTATCTCACAATTGTTTTGTTTTTTAAATCCCAAAAGGAAGACAATTACCATTATCATAAGCTCATAAGCCCCAAATATTACAAAGACTTACAATTAGCATAGGAATAAATGTGAACAACCTTACTCGGTTCACCAGTTCACTAATCTAATTGAGCGAATTCCATCAAAAACATAATAAGGAACAAGAAAAATAAACCTACATACAAACCTAACACCGTCACATGGAGCTCTAGGGGACAAAGATCCATTGGTATGTACAGATGGGCCTGTGACTAGAAGTAGAGCTAGAAAATTTGGAGTTGCTATTGGAATGTACATTCAAGAGCAATTGACGAAGGAGCTGACTGATCTTACATTAGACAAGTGCTTAATGAAACTTAAAGACACACCTAAACTACTTTCTATGCTTAGTGTGTATGTGTTGAAAATAGGGCTGCATGAAGAATTAGAGTTTAAGCTTTTGACATGATTTTCGAAGGGGCTTATATTCTACCCCACATCTATCTTTAATTGCTTTTAGTAGTTTTGGTAGTTAAACAGAATTAATGACATTAAATTTATCTTTATACTTGGCCCATCGTAAGCTAGTCATGTTGGGCTTGTCTTTTCATTAAATTAGGCATTGTTTAAGCTTAATTAGGTCATGTTTAGTATGGGTCCCAAAGGAGTTACAGGATTCTAGTTATTCAACTTTCATAAGGATTTAGGTTTGGTCTTTTAGCTATAAATAGGATCTTATTTACTTTTAAAGCAACTTTTTTTTACCAATTGTTGATGTTCGTTTTGGATTTTTACCAAAAGTGGTGATAAAGTATTTTTGGGATGCGCGTGTCGAAACTAGTCGGTCTTAAAAATAATTTTAGAGTCGCCACCCGCTTTCGGGACACCAATTTTAATTTTAAGAAAAATGACTCCGTTTTAATTTTAAATGCACTGGTCAAAAATCCAGAAACCTGGGTAAGGGGGTAAGGTACGACGATTTAATTTTTAATTAAACCGCCGCCCGGCAAAACCGGCCTCTTGGTTCGTTTAATTTCCAAAATTTAAGTTTATTTTATCGAAAAAGTCGTTGCGTGATTTATTCTAGCGATGTTCCTAATTCGCGTTTTCGGTCAATTGTGAAAAAAATTTTCAAACATGAAAATAATAAACTGCAGAATTTAAAAGTGCGGAAAATAAAACCTACAACTAATTACAAACCGAATACCTATTAATTACATTCTACCCAATTCAATCCCCAAATTAAATCCCGAGTTCCCAAATAAAATATAAAATAAGCATTTTAAAATGTTTCTTACAAAATCACAAGAACGTCTTTGAAGTTTTGAGAATTTGCAAAAATGCCCCTGAATCTCGAAAAGCTAAGCAATGTCAAAATGATTAATTACGATACAAAGTAGTCGATAATTTAGTCCGAGTTTGCAAAGAGAATCCGAATTTGCAAAAATGCCCCTGAATCTCGAAAAGCTAAGCAATGTCAAAATGATTAATTACGACACAGAGTAGTCAATAATTTAGCTCGAGTTTGCAAAGAGAATCCGAATCACGTACGATAATAATAAAAAAAACCAAAAGTTCGACAACTTTGTAATTTAATTCTAAATTGAACCAAACAAGCCATAATTAAGCATTTTTATCTCAAACCACCCAATGGTCATGAATTCCCAATTTTCCTAAACATCATATGCAGAATTTTGTCTAAACCCCATTCATGACCAAACCGTTGTAGAAAAAAAAATAAATAAATAAACAAACAGGAATCAAGAGAAGGAATAAATGCAGCGTATGTAAACATAAGCGGCAAACCATTTTTTGAATTCTATAACTTTAATTGCATGATAAACATGGGATTTGGGTATGAAGTGAAACGGGATGGTTTCTTCCTAACAATGTCAGTGCAAAGGACAATGTCTAAGCAAGCCTAAAGATTTCAATGACTGAAGAAATTGCTGAATAACTCAACACTAAGGCAGAATGAACGCACAAAGCAGGATGGATGCCGACGCAACGTCGTCACCAAGCACAAACAGATGCAACGTAAATGCATAAGTACAATGCATAAACATAGCCTGGACGGCATTAAAGAACAATCTTGGATTAATTTTCCACATGAAATACAGGCTGCTA
>CANUEY010202294.1:0-36753 GCA_948099555.1 Croton setiger
TTCGATCTGAGATTAGGTATGATTCAAGGCGATTTCTGGTTCAATTGCAAAATTGGGTTCGATTTAAAATTGGTTTTAGGTTCAATTGCATTTAAATAAAAAAATAAAAAATAAAACAAAAATTAAACGGACGAAAATCGAAAAACGATTACAGTCAAATTGAAAATCGAGGAAAAAATTTTAGGGTTCTTGATGAAGCTCAGAAAGGGGAAATCGATTTTTAAAAGGGGATTTGATGATAATTGATGAAATTGGAGGGAAAATTGAAGAGAATTGAGTGAGAGATTGATTGAAATCGTAGTGGGAAGACCAAAAATGGTAGATTGGCAGACGACAGAAAGGGAAAAAGAAGAGGAGCGTAGAAATCACTGGAAGTGGGAGGGAGCGTATGATTTCTGTTGTACGGAGGCAGTTGGAGATGGACAGCTGGCATTGTGAGAGCGAAAGAAGTCGTTGGAGTTCGTTGGGAGGAAGTTCTATAAATAGCTCAGTCGAGGAGCACTGAAGAGGGAATTCTAGTTTTCGAAAACTAATTTTCTGTGTTCAAAAGAGGAAATCCAGAAATTTCGAAAGAAATTTGCTGGAAATCCCGTAGTTAGTTAGCTTTCTTCTTCCTTTCAAAATCGTCTTCTCTATCTCTTCTATAACAAATTCGATTCTTAGTTAATGATCAAAGAGAAATTAAGAATCGAGAGTTTCTTTTTTCTGTAAAAAACTGTATTCTGGAGCTTTCGAAAGGACTGTATGAGGAACAATTGAATTCTGGATTTGGTAGCTGAGCTAATTCTGAGGTACAAGAGTTTATATTTCTTCAGTTTAATTTCGATTTTAGATGTTCATGTATGAATGTTGATTGTCAAGCTGGATTGATTAGTTTAACTGTTTATCTTTTTGTTGATTGTCGATTGTTGATTATTGACGTTTGATTTTTACTTATTTGCTTGGAATTTGTTCTTCTGGATTCTTTTTGTCAGTAATCTGTGTCGATCTCATGTTGATTGTTTGCTTGAAAGACATTTTAGAATGTGATGTTAATCTGTTTATGGAGCATGCTGGATCTAAATATAGATCTTTCATCTATTTGTTTGCAATATGAAAATTGCTTAGTAAGTATGATAATAAATGAATGATGATATGAATCTGAATCATTTTGGATCCTTGATTGGTTAGATCATTTGAGTTTAATCAATCCTCTGCTTAAGTATGGTTTGCTCTGCAAAATTTTTAAGATAATTGTTATAATATATAAAAACAAGTCTGCTCTATTTGTTCAAATAATGTAAATAGCAAAGATATGATCATTTGCATATAAATCTATTACATGTTCATCATGTATGTGGAAAGAAATTGAGGATTCTAGATCTGAAGTACTACGCACTTATACTCATTTTGTTCAGGTACAATTATGTTTGGTTTTCTGTATAAGTGATAATTGTTCTTCTGAGCTATAGTAAATGTTTTGGTCAGTATGATTCCTGCATGAAATGTTGATTCTAAATTCACTTTCTGACCATTATACTCTGGTTAGATTTGATGTTATTTGTGAAATAGGTTCTAATTCTGTTCTGTTTAGAATTATATTCATCTTAAGAAGAACATTTTGAAGCAAAATCCTCAATCATCAGTACTGTGTTGCATTCGTTCATGATCCTAAAATTCTTTGTTGTTGTTTATAAAGGTGAAATTGCATTTCAAAATCATTAGTTCTTTCTTAAATCTCCTAATACCATTTCTGTTCATTAGATTTATTGTTTGAAGTTCTGATAAATGATTATGCATGGTGATTAAGTTGTTATGAACATTCTGGATTGCATATTGGAGGTGTTTTTGAGACTCGGTCTGCATTATGTAAACCTGTATTATCATTCATTTCTGCATCAGTAAACCTGCATTATAATTGTTTATATAATCCTCTTTTTGCATAAATTGGTTGCAAAGTTGTTTAAGATAAATTTAGTGACACTCATTTACATGTCTTATGGAAAATTATTTTAAATCTGTTTGATCAGAATTGTTTGAGGAAAAATCTAGTTGTATTGAGTATGCTTGTTTAGATTTACATATAGATTGATGTGATTATCATAAATGATCGCTACTAAGATTGAATTGTTGAGATTAAAGTGTGAATTGAGAATAGATTATGTGAGATTGATAGTCAAAATCAGAATTCATGTCATGCTGTCCTTGTTTTGTGTTTACTTAAAGGGGATCATTGCTTGTTAGTTAAGAATATAGTTGAGCTTTTGATTTCCTTCCTGTTTGGATAGATTCAAGGGTTGCTATGTATAAAATTGCTTTTGATATATTCATATTTGTTGTGTAAGTTGCAGACTGCCATGATTTGATTCATTCATATCTTACTAAACAACAAGTTTTAGGTGTTTTGGTTAATAGAGTATTCTGCATACATTTTGATTTTAAATAAAAAGGTTGTCAATAAATTTTATACATGTGTGGAATGGCAGCATACTTTTGATTAATCTTGTTTTGAAAATTGAAATATAATGAATGTTGTTTACTGAGTTGGATTTGGATATTGAGAATAGTTGGTAAAAAGGTATGAAAATTTAGAAAAAGATATCTTTGGTATGAATATTTGTGTCAAGGGTAATTTTGTAAATATCAAAGAAATGAGGTACCAAATTGGAATTATTCATAATTTGACAACTATTTGTTGAAATTGTGTAATTCATTGCTGGAATTGTTGGATTGATTGATGGAATTACTTAAAATTGAATGATTTGGGGAATTGAATGAAAGAGGGGTAATTTTGTAATTTTCAAAAATTTTGAGGTAAAATCGTAATTTTACATTTTTGTGTTCCTTTTATTGGTTTACTTGCTGGAATAAATTGTTTCATGGTTAAAAGAATTGAATTCACTTGATTTGGAATGTTTGTGGCAAATTTGAAATTTTTCAAAAATCGAGGGGCATTTTGGTAATTTTACAAAATTTGAGGGGCTAAATTGAAAATTACCAAAATTGGTCAATTTGATGTTATTTTAATTGTTTGATTGTTTAATTTGCTTAATGTTGAGTTTGAATGCTTAAATTTATATTTTGGACTTGATTGCAAAAGTTTTATAATTTTAGGTACTAAATTGTAATTTTACATTTTATACTTTATTTTTGTAATATTGGGATTGGGATTTATTTTTGGGAAATTATTAAGGGTAGAATTGTAATTTGTAGGTTCCCGATTTGTAATAATCAGTTATTTAGGTTTTATTTTTCCGCAATTTTAATTTCCACAATTTTATCGCTTTATTGTTTGTGATTGAAATCGAACATTAAAAATCACCGTTAGGAACATCGATTAGCGTTTTCAAAATAAAATTATCGACTTGACTTAAATTTAAAAATCAATTTTGGTTAGCGAGGCCGGTTTACGAACCGGGCGTTAGTCGAAATTTAATTTCGGCTAACGGACCCAACCCACTTACCCAACTTTGGTTCAACCAATTGCCTTATCCAAAAATTCAAAAATGGAGTCAATTAAAACAGAGTCATTTTCTTAATCAAATTTGGTTTTCAAAACCGGTTCCCGAAGGGTGGCGACTCTAAAATTTTTAAGACCGACTAGTTCGGCAATCATCCAAAAAATGTTTTATCACTTGTTTTTTTTCAAAATCAAAATCTTAAGTTTTTCGGTTTAATTAAAATCGAAAAAGTCGTCGCGCGGATCGTCATCAAACATATATTATATATTTTTTGAATATTAATTAAACATCACTTAAAAAAGTACTCCATTCGGATAATAACTTCAACAAAATCATTAAATCACATAAAAAATTAAATAAATCATATAATATTTAAAATGAACATTGCTTAAACATCACTAATACTAATTCTAACTTTTTTTTCTCTCTCTCTTTATGTGTATAATTAATAAATCAGTTAAATGAAAAATTGGATTAAATAGGAAATTTCTAATATATTATATAGTAAAATAGCACATAATTTTTAAAATTAAGGAAATAGTTCTTTTTGTCAAATATTGACCAACAAAATTAAAATACTCCAAAGATGCAATTCTTTATATATCTATACATGTCTTTCAATAACAGGCAATAAATTTTAAAATTCTTCACAAATTTATTAGGTGGCGAGCGAAACAACCATTGCGTTGTGAAGTGGTGTCTTGCGAATTTGACCGGAAATTTTTTTCAACAATATTTAACATTGGTAAATAAAAATTTGTAAATAAAAGTTAAAACATTAAAATAAATGTATTATAAATCAATATATGCAATACAACCAAATCAAAACCAAGTCAATATATATAAATACAAGTAAATAAAAATAAATATAAACTAATAAATAAATATACAAATCAATAAAAGGCAATACAAGTAAATAAAAATATGTAAATAAACGTTAATAAGTATATATATAAATTAATATTTGTTAAATAAACATTCAAATATAAAGATTGAGGACCTTTCTGTAAAATGACTCGTCTTCTACCTTAAGGATCCGATTGAAATTTGCTATCAATTATTGAAAAAATTTTAATAGTTAACGAGAATTGACAAACTCTATATCATCGAAAAATTTTTAATTCGTATATTTTAAATATGATTTTATTTCCAATTCCACCATATTACTCTCTCGAAAATGCAAAAGTCTTGGTCTCAAAATGCTCAACAACAATCTTGGTCTCAAAATGCTTGGCGTCACTTGAGATTTATCTAATAGCCTCGGATTGACCATTCGATCACCGAAAAATTATGAAAATTGAAGTTAAAATTAGCTAGAAATTGACCCAAAAGTTTCTCTTTTGGCCACTATTCAACGGAGTTTTGATGCCAATAGAATTCGTGGTTACCTGAGCTAGTGACTAGTGATACCCACTAGACAACTCCAAGGGTTAACAGGCGGGAATGGTGTTGCTATGTTTGGTCTTAGTCAAGACTCTATTCTACGATTTCCATTTTAACTATTTAACTCTTTTTCTTAATGTGTTTTACACAAATACGCTATTTCTCAACTCTTTTCTCTATTGGATTGGATGCACTGGTGTACAACAAAAATTTGTTCAACCATAAATATATACATATACAAATGTCTATTTCGGCTTAATTTCAAAATATAATTTTTTTCCCTATACTATGGAGGGATTGCTTCTTCCGCTGTGGATGCAGATGTAAGTAATGTCGATTGTTAGGCCATGAAATCAAAAGTAAAAGGGGATAATTATACTTTCACAGTCATCAGAAAGAGACAGTAATGCAATAAGTGATGACAGAGAAACTCAAACTGAGACTGAAAATCACTTTGTCATCAAATTAATGGACAAACTCTAATTATTTTACAATTCTTCTTTGTCTTTTCCTTATATATATATATATATATGCCTTGCACAGTTAATTAGTTACGTACTCAGACTTTTAAGACACTTTTACTAATTATCAGTTTCACCAACAAACCATGAAACTGTATTCAAAATATAAGCTCCAACGGTGAAATTTATGTATGTTTAATAAGCATATGATGTATCTTCTTTTAATAAGGTATATAATTTTTGTAATCATATAATAATGTGTTGTTTTTCAAAACTTATAATCTCGTCAAATTAGATTATAAGCTATTCAGTTATGTATTTTTCAAAAATTATTTTACAACCTAATCAGATTATAATTTGTTTTAAAAAAGTTCGAATATCCAATTTTAAAATAATTACTTATTTTTTTAAGCTAGTTTGACCTACTAAAAAACAAATATATCACTTTCTAATGCATAAATATTTCAAAATTGTCAATTTCTCAAATTAAAAACTGATTATAAGTTAATTTACAGAAATACTTCCAACTGTTTATCAGCTGATTATAAACTAATTTATAAAAACATTTAATTGCTTATTTTTAATTTAATTATAATGTAAATATCACCTGTTCACAATAGCAAACACCCCCATGTCTAATGTGATTAATCTAATTAATTATCTGCCTCTGGAACAACTTATTTTTCCTAATTTATTTAGCTTGATTTTTCTTGAAGCGTTTCTTAAGAATAATATTTCGAAGAACAACAAATTAAAGTGGCCTATTTTAATCTTAAAACACAAATAACTTAATTCTCTTTCAATCACTGTGTTTAGCAATCTTTTTTGAAGTAATTTTTACATTTTACTTAAAAAGCTGAAAGTAATTGCTTGTAAAGCTTTTGTTCAAGTAACTTTTACTTATTTTATATTCTAAAAAAAAAAAAAAAGTTTACTTCTATGCTAGCTATAAAAGAGGAAATGAGGGGAATATATGTCCTTATTTAAACTTTCAATTTATTAAATTATCTTTTAAATTTTAAATTTAATTGGTTGAATTTATTATAAGTAATTTATTTTTTCCCAAAATATCCCTATTGAAAATTTTATTTTACTAAATTATCTTTTAAATTTTGAATTTAATTGGTCGAATTTTAATTATAAATAATTTTTTGATAATTTAGCATTGAAATTATTTTTCACTGGTTGAAATCTAATAATAATAACTTTTAGTAATAGAACAATTAAATCATTTTAAAAATAACATTAAATTTATTTATAAATATAATTTATAAATAGAACATTTAGGGTCGATGTATTAATTTCTATAATTATATAAAAAACTAAAGGCTTAGATTATATCTTTCCAAAACATTATAAACTTTGGTTGGAATATTTAGAAAAATATAAATGTTATTATATATTGAATTTTTTTATAAATATAATTCGTATACCTAAAATCAGGCTTCAAAATTAAATATGTGCCCAAATTAAATATTTGGTCAAATATGATAGAAATTAATTGACAAGTATTATAATTTATTTAAAAATTAAAAATACAACTAAATTAACAAAATCAAATATAAAAAGTTACAAATATGTCATATCAAATCTGTATAGAACTTTTTATACCAATTGTTTAATTGAAGAATTTTAAATTTAAATAATAAAATAGTATTGATTTATATAAAAAATTATAAATTTCTGATCAATTTATTTAGTTGACAAATGAAATTAGATAAATATATAAATTAACAACAAAAATTATATATATTATTCTTGTAAAATTATAATAGAAGCTCTTTTACTAATTCAACAGATAACATGTCAAATTTCACTTGCGATAATAAAAAATAAAAATTAATTCAAAAATAAATATGAAATATTATTATTTAAAAAATACAAAACATGCATATATAATGTTTGTTAAAATTTCATTTATATTATTTCAATATTTTTATTATTTTAAAAAGTTTTAATATTTAGTATGCATATTTCATTTGTTAAAATTTACAATAAACTTTATAAAAAATATTTCATATTGGTTAAAATTTAATTAATTTTCATAAAGATATAGGCAGTATAAAAATATGTATTTTTCATATAACAATAACTATAAAGTATACTTTTTCAAAAACAAAAATAATAATTTTAAAGTATATATAAATTAAAAATAAAAATAAAAATAAATACAATTTACATTCATATATTAAAAAAACTAGTATTCTATCTTCTTAGTTTTTACTATCCATATTAGAATGAGTGTCCTTATTTCTATTTTGACGAATATTAGAAACTCATCCTAATTAATAGATAACCTGAATTAATAAAGTAGTATAAGTTTATTTAAATTGTAATTAGTTTTTTTTTTTAAATTCAAAAATAAAAGGTGAAAATGGAAAACTTATAGAAACATGATACTCTTTATTAAACAAAAAGATATTACAAAGGGACATTAATTATAGGACTTTTAGTATTATGTAAACAACAATTAAAAACATCTAATAGCCATTAAAAAAAAAAAACTAAATATTTACTGAACACATCTTTGAAATCTCATTTAATTTGTTTTCAGGTTTCTCTAATTTTAAAAATAAATATATTTTTTAAGTATAAATTATTTTTTATTAAAATATAGGATTCTTCCGTCTACTTTAATAGGAATTTACATTATCTTTTATTTAATGGACTTTAATTTTGAATTGTGAATAAAAACATTATTAGGAATCGCTTATTATGTACCCAAATTAATAAAAATATGAAACGGATTGTTGAATAAAACAGACAAAATATATAAGAAGAAGATGGAAGTTGAGAGAGGGATATAAACCCATAAATGTTTAGGTGAGTTGTAAGAAATTAATTAAACCCAAAGCTAACCCTTACCCACTGTTTGGATTAGTTAATAAAATAAAGGGCGTTTTTCAGACAGCAAATAAGTAAGGAATCAGAATATTTTAATTTTTTTCTAATTTTTTCTTTCAGACTAATTAGGGAAATATGATAAATTTATTATTTGTTATTCTCAAAATAAAATAAATTTATTTTTTTCCGACACTACATCTAGCCAAAGACAAAACATATATATATATTTCTCTATTTTATTACTTTGAACAAAACGGTTAAATTGATTACATTAATAAAACTAATTAACATAAATTTTAGCCACCTTTTATACCCAATTATCCTTAATTGTTTGTAATTCTTTTTTTTAAAGTGCATTTATTGGGAAAAACTTAAACAACATTATAAGACTAAAATTTAAATTTTAAACTAATGAAGTGTGCAGTACGTTGATCATTCTATAGAGAGTAGGTCTTCAGTTTAATTTTTATTAATTACATACTAACAACGATGTATACTAAAATTTAAAAGAGAACACTATCATCTGTTGTATAATTTACATTAGTATTTTTATATAAAAAAAATTTTAATCTCAACAAAAATTTTACTTTATACTATAATATAAAACTTCTGGAGGCGAATTATTTGATTGAAACACTATGTAATTGAATTTAAATTCGTACTTTTTATCTGCAATACAATCATTATCAACTCCCTTATTTAAGTTAGCCTAATCATGAAGAGCTCACACAACATATTGTCAACGGTTCAATACTGTTCTTCAAGATATGTACACCTCTGAAGAATCAATTCAATTCTTTTTTTTTTTACTGTTTTAGATTCCTGTATATTTTTCTTCTTTATCTATAAAATTATCCAAATAAATAGAGCTTCAGATATGGGGCCATTAAATTTGACAGTAATAATAAATTAATTAATGAAGAAATGAGTCAATCAGAACTGTATTAGAAACCTTTCTACTGTTCTTCTTGATATGTCCACCACTGCTTGTTTATGCAGAAAAAAGACAAAAAGGTATATTAAAACCCTTAAAAGTTTCCTCATATGTCTCTTTCAGTACTTGTGTAATTGCAAACAACCCTTTCTTTCTTTTCTGTAAATTACATTAAATACTCAACTTGTTCAAGAACCACATTACTTCTACAAATTCAGATCCATCTTACCTTCCTTATCTTCCAAATATTAGGGTTTTTTTTTTCTTTTTCTTTTCTTTCATTTTTCCCTGTTCCCAACAAAAGTTGTTTTAAGCTAGTACTTAAATTTTAACCAAACTCTAATTTGTAGCTGCAAAAGTGAAAAGCACGAATCTTTTTTCTTTTCAGTTTATTATATATTTCATTAATTTCACTATATCTACTCTTCAAGTGCTTTATTATTTTTTTAGGGTTATGAGCAGTAATTCTTTTTTCAGTTCTACCAAATTACAGCAACCTGTACAGAAAGATGTAAATAGCATCTTAATTACTACAATATTGTTGTTATTATTATTCATCTTAGAACAGCAAAAATGGCAATCTTTTAATGTAATAGATTGGCAAATTTAGAAAGGCCGAGATTTCATTAATTGTCTTTAACTAATTTGACAAATTGGAGTAAAATTTCCTTCACAGATGAATTCTGATGCAAAATTCGCCTGTTGGCGGTTGGCCACATGAAGGGTCAAATTATTCGGCGTGTAGGGTTTCACCGCCGCTCCAAAGGACTAAATTTCCTTATCATTGAAAGACGAAGAAAGAAGTAAAATTGCTCACATTTTGTTGTATATCTCCTTCATAAAGAGAAGTTCCATTGATGTGTCAGCTGTTAGGTTTGATTACTTCAACTTGCTCCATGCATATCTCTCTGCAGCAAAAGTTTTCAGTGGTCCTCCTATATTTAAGTTTTTTTAGGTTGGTCCCTCACCTACTACTTTCGAGTATTTATCGATATGACATTATATTGGCAAATATAATTCCACATTCAATAATAATAATCACACGCTTATAATTACATGAGTTGCGGTATTAGCACGAGTCAATTAGTTTTATGCAAGTTCAGTCCAACAGTCCACAATTTTTAGAGCCAAAAATTGACAGATTTCATTAGTTGTTCTTCATTATAATACTCTAAGTCAAGCATAATTAGGGTTCATGGTTAAAAACAACCATATAAGCAAAGTTTTTCCTGGTTTATAATCATAATAAAGAAAATATTTTGCTGTTAAAAAAAATAAAATACATTATTTTAAGCATGCATTCTTCCTCCAAGATGACAAGGATTGATCACAATTTTACATAACCCTTTTTCGTAGTTGTCGATAAAGCATGACTCGCAGCTTTTAGTTATGTGAAGAAAATGGTCCCCATTTTTTCAATAAAGTTAATTAATTAGAGTGCAATTTTACTTAATTAAGCAAAATTAATTCCTAACATACATTCATTGAGACAATGATTGCTCAACATGCGTGATAAAGGAAATGATAAGACATGGACTAGCATATTTATTTGACCGATGGCGAGCCGTTCCACGTGGCGTAACAGCTGCCATTGCTTTTCTTTTACGTCTTCCTCCGTGGAGCATGGTCGGTTGAATTCCGGCATCTTCCCTTTCTCAAATGCTTATACTTCACCAATAAGTTTGTATATGCTATAGACTATTGCTAGCTTTGTTTCAAATCCATAATTTAGGTGCTAACTAAAGCAGTGCAAAGGTTGATCTATCCATTTACTCTTTTTCTGTACTCGGTAAGTCCATTTAATCTTAATTCTTATATGCATAACCTAGCTATAATTAATTAAAATGTTTCCTTATTTAGAAAACATTTCTTCCATCTACTATATCAATTCAAGTTTTCATCTTTTTCTGTACATATATTAATTAAAACTATGATTATGTTTTTCCCCACTTCAAATTTGATAAGGGTTCTTGAGGATTATAATTAATAAACTCAAAATCAAGCATAAAATAGTAAATTAGTAATGGTTCTTGTTCAACTTCTTTCTAATTATTGAAAAATCTTTCCTTTTATTTGTTTCCTATAAGTTTTCTTTCCGTTTCGAGGACTTGGGGTCTGAATAGATCTAGCTGATTTTAATTAACGTATTTTTTATATTCTTTGTTTAATTTCTTGTTTTGATGGATCTGAAGCGGATAATGATATGCAACATCAAGAAAGTTGAGTTCTACTAGTTAAGTTACTTATAGCACCACCCATAATGAGAGGCAAAAGAAATGATTTCTAGTTCAAAAGAAGTGGATACTCCGACCAAGAATAAGGATCAAGGAGACCATACAAGTGCAAATCATGAACATGTAAAGAGTACAAAAGCAACTTCATCTACCTCAGCAACATCATGGTTAAGATTGAAAGATCCAAGAATTGTTCGAGTTTCGCGAGCTTTCGGAGGTAAAGACAGGCATAGTAAGGTATGCACTATAAGGGGATTAAGAGACAGAAGAGTTAGGCTTTCAGTTCCAACAGCAATCCAATTGTATGATCTACAAGATAGACTTGGACTTAATCAACCTAGTAAAGTGGTTGATTGGTTACTAAATGTAGCCAAGAATGAAATTGATGAACTCCCTCCGCTGCCAATTCCACCGGTCAATTTTGCCCTAAATCATCCAGCTATGTTAAGCAGTAGCGAAATTGGAGCTTCTCAATCAAACAAATTGAACAACAACAGCATCATCAACTGGGAAGAAAATCAAGGAGTTGTTGGGTTAAGTAGTAGAGCAAATTTTTGGACTAATGATGCATTTTCGAAGAATAAATCGAAACAAGTTGTTGGAAATGAGAAAGAAAATTGGATAAGAAGAAATGAAGAGGAGAATGGTAAGCAAGAAAGCAATGAAATTGGTGCATCAAGTAGTTTCTTTCCAAGAACCGGCCATTCATCTTCGCCAGCCGCGAATTTGATAAACAATGCAATCCCATATACATCTCTTTTTCAATTAGAACATCCAAATTTTCCTTTATCATCTCATATGGGAAGCCATGGAATTGCAAGTCAGACAGATCCACATAACCTAAATGCAATTCCATTATTACCATCCACTTTGTCTTTAGCATCCGGGTCTCAAATTTTCCCTTATTTCCCTTCAACAACTGAGATTGATCATCCAAGACAAATAAACCATTTTCAAATGTTGGGTTCAAGCACCCAAAACCTGTTTCCAAATTCTATTACTACTCAATCTCCATATTCTATAAATCAATCTGCTAGTGCTAGTAGACCTTTCCATTTCAGTCTAACAAACCCTAGACTTTTCCATCCCCACAACAGTGGAACTCAGCCTGATAAGGATCAGGATTAATTTCCTTGTAAATGACATCATCAGTGCCATATACTTACATACATATACAAGGATTATTATAAACAATGCAAAGCTTCAAAGTTGTTGTTGTCACCAGGTGAGGAAAAAAAAGGTACTACAAATCTTGAGATTTTTCTAGAAGATATATATTTATATATATATATATATATTGTTATTTTAGTTATTTGTTACATGATTTAATGTTTGGTTTCATAATATTTACGAAATTTTCTTAATCTATGTTATTTTGTTATGTTTTCGAATCTTGTTGTGAGTGTGAGCTTTCTCTATAATTCATATTTTCAATAGATCAATGACAAAGTGAGAGTAAGTTATTTTTGTATACAGTCCTAATCACAAACTATTCTGCTTAATTAGATCTATTTTGATTCAAGGACTAGGTCGGGATACTGTATTATTGCATTTTGGGAATAGAATGCCACTGCTTGTTAAGTTTTTCCTGCATATTAATGTAAAAAAATTAATTTGCAGATCAAGAAAAAATGTAGGCATTTGAGCAAAGAATTGCATATAAAAACATAAAGGAGAAGGTTTCCCTTTTCATTACATGTATTATAGGAAATTAACAGGAAAAGAAGTGAAGAAAGGAGTGTAGATATGAAATAGGCAGTAGCAGTGTCAAGTTGACACAAGATCCAACAAGATAATGGAAGGAATAGCAGCTTTAGATAGTCAAAAGAGACACAAATTTGCTTCCAATAAAAAGATATTGTGGTCCTTAGCAAATTCCAACTCTTTTTTATTCATGTGATTGAAAGATTCAATTCATGAGACAAAAAAAAGGACACTTTGTTATGGAACCCTATTTTTTTTTTTTTTTACCCTATGCTTTCTTTTCCCCATCTAAGCCACCATAGATAGTAGTATGAAAATAAATATTGTTTGTTAGTAGTTTTTCAATTTTACTTCTTGTCTTCTCGTCTCTCCCCAAACAAGCATTTCTTTAAAACTATTTTGTACCCTTTTGTTGCAGTACTTTTAGCTTGGTTGTGGCTGAATTAGTATAGATTTTGTTCTTCTTGCATCAAAGTTATGTTGATTGATAGGTGGGAAGTTCCTAAAACATGGTGACTTAGCTTCAGAGCCTAACTCTCATGGAACATATTTTCGAAAAAAAAAATGGAGAATTTCCATCTAATTGAGTCACTGGTTTTATTTTACAGACCAAGTTTGTTGATTAGATGTAATTACTACTAGTCTTTTACTCTTTCTTTTCTGCCTTTAAAAAGAGTAGTTGTATTGTAACTTTTTGTTTAATAGTTACATGGTAACATTTCATCTTCTAATATAATTCATTATTACATGATAAACCTTATATGTTTATATATATGGAAATTTACTATGGGTCCCTAGTTTTTCTTATTCAATAATCTGCTCTCATCTCCCTACGTTTTTAGAAATATGTTTTGAGATTCTTAAGTTTTATACCAATATGATTTCGGATCCTTCCATCCGTTTATCCGTTAAGTCAAATAGAAATATCTCTCCTCTCTCTTCTTTTTCGCCTTCTCCTCGCTATCATTTTAAAGAATCGTCGCCAACATCGATACGATGCTTGGAATGATAATCTTAGCACACTGGCCAACTCTCCTCAACCTAAACTTTTTTTGGAACCCTCATTGTCATCGATCTGTGGCCAGAAAGGAAAAAAAATGGTGTCGTCACGAGTTCCAAATAGGTCATAAAACTTTTGACGTATTTTTCGACGTCTTTTGGGAGATTACTTTTTCAGTTAGAATCCAGTTATATTTTAGAATTTTTTAACAATTTTGCTTGGATTCAAGTGAAAATAATTATATTTTAAAATTCCTGTAAGCAATATGGTCCTGATAGTGTAATTGATAATTAATTTTATCATTTTCTGGTATTCCGATGGTCAAAATATTTTCTCTTTGGCTGTCCAAATATTTTTTTTCCAGATAACTTAACAGGTTAAATGGATGGAAGAACAGAGCTAAACCTTGAGGACCGTAAAACATATTTAGTACAAAATTTAAAGACCTCAAAATATATTTCCAAAATACAAGAACATGAGAGCAAATTATAGCAAAACATAGTGGCTCTGGAGTAATTCTTCCACATATATATATATATATATATATATTTTATAATTTTTATTTTTTATTATTATAAGTTTTCTATTATATATTTTCTCGGTAAAAATTTTTATTTTTCATTCATATAATCTCTCCGCTTTAATGTTGATTCATATAATTTCTCCATTTTAATGTTGATTTCCTATTACTAAAGTTTAAAAATAGGTTTAGGAAAAAACTTAGGCACTAACTTTTCATATGATTATAATTTCATCATAAATTTAACTTTAAAAAAAAATCATAAAATTTGAAACAATTTTAACATTTTTTTAAATAAGGATCCTATTGAAATATGCCAAAATATTAAAATCACTTCCAACTTTACATTTTTTAACTATTTTACCTCATTTACAATTTTAAATCAAAAACACTCTTAAGTTGGCACTCATTAATCAATTTCACCCTAATTTTCCAAAAACAACTTAAGTTTTCATTAACTTGAGAAAACCAAATTTTTGCTGAAAAAATTTCGTTGAATTACCAGCTCAACACTGTCTTAGAGCTATTCATGGACATTTGCTTTGCTCCACGATCGACAAATTATCAAATCTTCAACCTAACTTCGGTCATCATTGAAGAACACTTGCCCCTTGATCGCCATATTATTCAAATTTTCCGGTCAGAATAGTCATTCGTTTTTTTCCTTGTTTAATTTCTTCCATGGAAACTTTAGAATTCATCGCTTGGATTGTCTATTTCTACTTTGGTAGTCATCTCAATGTTAAATGACTATGTTTCTCTCTGGAAGTTGTTCCATTTTACTTACTTGATATTGCTTGCGCCATATAATATCTTCACAAGATGGAAATTGTACTGAGACATGAAGCATGAAAGTATTTTTGTACAACAGTCTAGTCAGGTGACTCTCACGAACTTCAACCTTTCTTATACATTAACAAAATGCACTGTTGAAACCATATTGTCATCTTCTTCCAACTAGCACCATTTCAACGAATCAATTAATGGTAAACATGCTCGTTTGTCTACCGAGTCGAGTCATTAAAAAAGAAACACCATAACAACTAATTCCAGCAACTGGTGGCTTCTATCCTTTCTAATAGTAAGGATAAAAAGGGTAAGTTAGCCTTGTGAGCACTGGAAGCTCAAATTTTCTCAAGGCCCTTATTTTTTATATTAGGGTGAAATTGATTTATGGGTACCATCTTAAAAGGGTTTTTGGTTTAAAGTTGGAAATATGGTGAAATTGATTAAAGACACAAAGTTACCGGTGATTTTAATATTTTGAACTATTTCCTTTCAAAGAGAAATATTTTGAACTATTTCAAATTGGTCCTTATTTTAAAAAATACTGAAATATTCAAAGTTTGTGCTGATATTTTTGTTGAGTTTATGAAGAAATTGTGACAAACTCGGAAGTTGTTGCTAAATTGTTACTTAATCATAAACATATATAACACTTATGTAAGTGGTCATTTTTTATTAATTTAAAATACTTCAACTGTATTATTAATAATTTATGTCAATTGAATTTTCGTTTAAAAAAAAAATTACATATTTGATAACTCATGTTTATGAATTTTTCTTCATACTTGGTTGATATCATAAACAAATTTTGAATTTTAGATTTAATCGCTAAGAAAAAATACACAGAAAATATATACAATAATGTGTTTTTGTTTCTTAATTTTTTACTTATAATAATTTACATCTAAGAAAAACTTAGTTACAGGATTGATTAATAATATATAAATATATTAATAATAATATTTTCTTCATATATTTATTCACCGATTTTAAAATTATAACTGAGTATTTATGGATGGAGTTCTGATATTTTTCTCGTATCGTTATTGTTATTTGAATCTAAATATGAATTTAGGAATCACCGTTTTGCAATTCAAAATGAAACCAATTTAGTGTCAATCTAAACCATATTATGATGGAAACTGTATTGTATCATGCAATCTCCAAACTATAAAGCTACCCCTACAACTCCTCCATCAAAATTAAAGGAACACCAAACCTAGGTTGCCAACTCCCATGGCTATCAAGATATTTTTGTTAAAAACATAATTTTAAAAAAAAAAAAAAAGAGAGTTGGAAGTGCAGTTTCGAACTCCCTAGAATTTTAGTTTTTGAAAATGCTTAACACCAACATATTTAAGTTGGGGCATCCTATATAGTGCTTTTAACCCAACTGAACCCTAGTAAACAAATCTATCTATTAGTATAAATAAATTCTAAAGTTTTGAATTGATTAATTTCATTAAATGTATGAAATATGAAATATAAATAAATAGAATGTATGATTTCTTTATTTAGTAAAATACACCTATTTAGGCATATAATTGAAATATAATTTATAATTGCTACTCCATCATTAATTAAAAAAATGATGACATCAAGATTTGAGCTACTAAGAAATTTATAAATTTCATTAATTGCTGTCTTTTTTATAACAAATGGTAGAATTCAACTATAACATGGAATTTAAAATTCTTTATCCCAACGTGCTCAAAAGTTTTGATAGAATTTATTTTATATGAAATTACAAATTACAATGGTCATTATTGGTACATGTTCATACCTATACAAGTAAATTTCTTCTAGAGCAGCGTTGATTACAAATGATTTCCAATTTAAGGTACAAATTGGATGAGGGGGACTTTAGTTGGACTAACGTCCATTGGGCCCGCAAAATCCCTCCTAGACTCGCTCACCACGATGTGAAGTCCATTTGTGGCAGTACATGATACAAGCAGGGCTGCCAATGAAATTATTTTAGTTTTTAAAATATTATAAGGGGATATATATGAATACTGCCACCAAATATATATATATATATATATATATATATATATATACAGGCTCCTCTCTAAAAGCTTTAAGACTATAGAATTGAAAATAATAGCCAAAAAGGATCCTTTTGGCTACAAGCGGACAGAGTATATGATAAGTTCGGTAGCTTGTGGTTTGCCGGTGATGCTCCAGCGCTTAATCTGTCGGAGTCTATTTGCCGGCGAGCTTCAAAACTGAAGCCCTCATGTTTTTCGACCATTTTCAAACCTGAAACCTCCAGAATACGTCCTGCAACTCAACGGAAACGTGAGCATCCTTTTATCAACACCTTCCCGATCAGTTTCCAACCGTTTTCCGGCGAGCTTCGAAACTTCTGCTATAGTTTCCGGATCTCTTGTCAGTTTCATCACAACATTCATACATATCTTCATCACTTATCATCATCAAACAACAATGGCTTTGAAACTATAAATCTAATGAAATAGAATGCCAAAAGAAAAAATTAAAACGCATGATGTCCAATCTAACATATCTTATCACTTCATCATCATCCGACTGAAACTTCACAGATGCAACAAAAATATACAAAAATAAATTGCAGCAAACCATAAACAACTGATGATCGACCAAAATCTAACTGAAAGTCGAAAAATACAAATCGACGATTGAAAAATTACGAACCGACTGAACCTGAAAGTCGAAAGAACGCGACGAATTTTCCAACGATTACAAACGGACGGCGGCGGCGATGAGGTTTCCGTCAAGAATCTCTTCTAATTCAAAATTACAATTGAGTTTCCGTCATTCTTCTCTTGAGTGATTTTTCCGATTGGTTGCAAAGGAGGTCGGCTGTGAAAACTGAAAAGTCGTGGTTCCTTGAAGGAGTGTTCAAAATCGATGAAACCGTTCACTTAGCTTAGCTTACTTATTCACCTGGACATATATAGGTTCTTTATAAATATAACGGGTATGAACCTAACATTACAATAATATTGAGTTCATCCCTATTTTGCTCCATAAATTCCATTTGAGTTCTTTCCCAACATTGTATTGCATGTCTCTGTTTTCATCCAATTTTTTCACTTTTAACAATTTTTTCATACGATCGTACAGGTATTAAAGCAATTTAGTGTATTTTTCTCTTTTTTCTTTCCAATTTATAAACTTAATTTCATAGAATATAGCACCTTCTTCCATTTTAGATGTTTTAATCTGCTAAAAGGAAATTCTGGTGTTAAAAAAAATATAAATCATTATGAATGAAGGAAAATATTTTTTATCATTAGTCCATGATCTCTATGTACTTTGAAGTTGTTCTTTTCTAGTTAGATGATATACAGGAACAAAATTTGAAAGTCAAAATTAGAATAATAACCCGATTGACCTGACATTATCAACACATATTCGAGTAGTCGATTCATTATATGCATAAAATGTAAACTGATGGAATTTAGTGTTTCTTTAAAAACGTTAAAAAAAGTATCCGAACCCAAGCTTGAACACTTCTAGTTCCTTCAATTTTCTTTCTTTTTTTATATATAAAAAATAATACAACACCTTAAACAATATTAATGTAAACCTTAAATAGTATAAATTTTAAGAGATGAAAGTTTTAGCTTTTTCCTATAGGATGGGTAGCCAAATTGAGTTCATGCTTCAAATTGGTACACGTATTTCTAACAACCCTATTATAAACTCATCATAAACTACTTGTAAACTTAATGTCAACTAATGTGTAGCTTTCCCATAAAATGGCCTTTTTGGTAATATATTTTTATCTTTTGAACTTAAAAAATTAATGTATGATTTCGTTTAATAATAAAATCAATTTTCAATTTTTCATAGAAGTGAAACTAATGGCTGTTTTTAAAAAGAATCCTATTAGATGTTATTTTCAATTAAAATAATAAATAAAATGTATATTAAAATAATAATGATGTATTTTTGCCATTAAATTAAATGAGTGAAACAACATAAACGAAGTCTATTTAACTCTTCGCTTATTTATTCAAATTTTTGCGCGCTGTCGTCTACCCTATAATAGCTTACTACACTAAGCCTTGATTATAAGATGACTCCCTCAAATTCGCATAAGGGAAGAAACAAAATTAAGATATAATTCTCAATTTAGAGTAGTAATCAGAATTGAATCCTTGCATTGCATTTTGCATAGTGATTGAAACATCAATTAAGATATAATTCTGAATATAATCATCATTTGCATTTTAAATTAAGTGTGTTTCCTCTTTTAATTCATACTTAACCATGAAATAAGTAAAAATACTATGAAATGACCCGATACAAAGCTACCAATTGCATAATGT
Source organism: Croton setiger (assembly GCA_948099555.1). Classification (NCBI taxonomy): domain Eukaryota; kingdom Viridiplantae; phylum Streptophyta; class Magnoliopsida; order Malpighiales; family Euphorbiaceae; genus Croton; species Croton setiger. The sequence continues at coordinate 19,626 of CANUEY010202294.1, forward strand.
TCAGTACTATATATATTTGATCTCAAAATACAAGTTTCCATACTGAAATAAAATTAAATTTGTAATATATATATTTTAAATATTGGGAGCCAAAAGAAGACCGAAGAGAGATCTAAAATTTGAAATAAAAAAATTAAGAATGAGGAAATTGTGACAGCTGTCGACAATAAAGTGGTCGTTTGAGGCCATTTTAATCCACAGATGCGTGAAGCTATAATTGCTATCAAATTAAAACCCATTTCCTCTTCCCTGTCTGTCTGTCTATAAGTAACATACCTCCTCCTACTATCCATCTCAAATCTCACCCCTCTCTTTTTTGATTTCATGGGGTTTTTACGAGGGTTTTAAATCCTCGTTTTCACATTCAATCTTTCCCCAAAACCCTTACCAATCTCTTTTAATGCAATAATTCTCGCTTCTTCTCTACCTAGGGTTATATTGGTGATCGATTGCTGCTCTCTATTCTTTCCAGATTTCAATTCCAATGTTCTCTTCTTTTCGATTCTGATCTTTTATGGTCTTTCGCAGACCCTAGAATGCAAACGGTAAGCATTCAGCTATTTTTGGATTGGTTGTTTCTAGGGTTTGCTCCAGTTTTCTTTAGGCTGCTACGTGGTATTATAGGAAATTTAAATTCATTGATGTCTCATTGGAACCATGCAGTGGAATTTGTGATGGATTCTTTATCTCGTAGTCTATTTTTCTTTATTCTCTGTGCATTTCTTTCTTCTGGAGTAATTTTGGTCATTGAAATTGTGACAATTGTTTCGAGATTTAATGAAAGATTTAAGATTCTAAAATGTTGATGTGATTTCCTTTTTTTTTCTTGCTCTTTCTCAGTAATCTTGCATTGTATAAGCAATGATTTGGTGATATGCTGGTGCGAGAATGGTAATTTTGGATGTCCTATATCTGGTGAAGTGATATGAGGTGTTGAATATGAGCCATGGAGGTGGCGAGAGTGGAAGTGTTCATGAAAAATCGTTGCATGCGAAGAGGAAATCTGGTGCAAATGGTGATGAATTCGCACGAGCACTTGCGAGGATTGCTGTAGCACAAGTGTGTGAGAGTACTGGATTTCAGGCTTTCCAGCAGTCTGCTCTTGAAATACTATCTGACGTCACTGTCCGTTACATACACAACATGGGAAAGCTTGCACAATCTCATGCTAACTTTGCTGGTAGAACGGAAAGTAACGCATTTGATATTATACAAGGATTGGAAGAATTGGGTTCTTTGCAAGGGTTTACTTGTGCTTCTGATATTGATCATTGCGTTTCAAGTTCAGGTGCTCTTATGGAACTTGTTCAGTATGTTAATACATCAGAGGACATCCCATTTGCCTACTCTATTCCTCCATTCCCAGTTGTTCAAGAACGGAAGCCAGTTTCAAGCTTTATGCAAATTGGTGAGGAGCCTCCTGAGGAGCACATTCCAGCTTGGTTACCTGCATTTCCTGATTCTCAGACTTATTGTCAGTTGTCCGCGGGGAATGAAGGGGCTTCTGATTCTAAACCAGAAAACATTGAGATCGTAAGGCCTCCGACGAGGACTGACAAGTCTGTGTTGAACTTGCAGCAACAGTTGCCTTGTAACGGCTCTGGGGGACATTTCTCTGTTGCTCCTCTTGGAGGTTCTGAGCCAAAACTAGCCATTGAAGGTAACCCATTTCTTGCTGCACCTTTACAGTTTGGAGACAGGGAAGTCTCGCAGGTCATTCCTCCAGCAAAGCTTTCAAGTCAAGCTGCTGAGAGAAATCCTATTGGGCAAAATATCTCTAATAACCATGTCTCAGTGCTGGATACATTTGCTCCTGCAATTGAAGCAATGAAGAGTGGGTTATGTGATTCTGTGGAGGACCCAAAGAAGATTCTTTCAAGTCAAAGGCCTGTTGTACAATTTAAGATTGGAAAGAAGTCTTTTGTTACAGCTCAACAGCATTTGAGTCCACAGAGTAAAGGTGTTGCAAGGAATAGCCTGATGTCTGGAAATGATAAGGAGAAGGATGACAAGAAAAGGAGGGCTGAGAAAATTCTAAAAGAATCTACAGAGAACCCTGAAGAACTGACACAGTTGTAAATTAGGTTTGGTTAGAATCTGTATACTTGATTAGAAAACTAGCAGCAGAAGCTGGTACTGAGTAATCAAATTCAGAAATTGTGGTTGCAAGCATACAGCTCTAGATGGGATTACAGACTCTGATGAGAAATTGTTCCCAAATTAACAAGTTTTTGAGGTAAGTGCATGTCAGTCTGTCAACATTTATACTTGTTAGTGAATGATTCTTTTTAGTGGAAATTCTTGTTTCTCCATGCCTTTCTCAATGGAATTGGTACATGATATTGCCATTTCTGCTCGCACTGCACTTTGTTCAGCACCCTCAAAACTATAAAGCTTTAACGATGTGTGTTACAACATAATTGACTTTTTTTTTAACCAGTGTTACAACATAATTGAATTTGATTCATTATATCATTTTTTTTCTTTTTTGTTTATGAAATATATTTACTGAAAGGCTAGGTATTTTTGTTAAGCATCTGGAGGGGAAATGTTGAAAAATGATTGATGTTGCTTTTGAACTTTCATTATTTTATGGTTGTTACAATGTTGTACATATTGATGGGAAAACCAAAGGTTTTTTTTTTTTTTTCAAATGGAAACACCAAGGTTTGAGAATGCATTTGTGTGAGGGCCCTTTGCGGTATAGAATCACTATGTGGTTCCCAATTTTAATTTGTATGCTTGTATTCCAGGTGAGGGGTATATTCTGTTGAAAATTAGCTAGCACTTAATAGTACATGCAACTGGAAGATCCAGTTTTATAAGTAGGCTTTACTTTTCTAGTTACTTTCATCTTCACTGAACATAGTAAATTTGAACAACATTTACTAACTTGTACATTTATTAGCTTATGTTCAAACAATAACCATTAATGTGAATGATATCAAGGACTATGATTGGACCTTTGTGTAATTGTTAGGTCATTTGTTTCCTGACTAATAAGAAAACATCCAAGCCTAGAATTCCAAGTGTTTTTTAAATTATTAGTCTTCAAGGTTTTTGTATATTCCACTTTTAGAAGAAATGCATTCATGGAAGTTAACATTCTGGGCAATTGGATAACACATGGGCACGAGTGCTTTGCTGGATTGTGCTTCTTGCCAGATTTTATCTTCATTATCATTGGTGAGTCTGGTCTTGTTATATGTGGCACATTCATTCTATTGTAAATAGATTGAAGTGAATGAAGCACTTAGGACTAGTGTTCTGTTTCTCATAGGGATAATTCTTTTCTTGCATCATATTTTATACTGTTTGAGATACTTAGAAAATATTGGTTAACTGCCTTGTTTTTTATTTTGTTTTCTTGGCCAAAGTGGTAAACTGAGTATTTTCAATTTTCAGAATGGGAAACCATTTCAAAGTGTTCGATTGAAACATGAAAATGTTTTTTGCCCTAGTTACTCTTCGGGATAGAGTGGATGAAGGAACTTCTTGAATGAGTAAAAGGATCCAGTGACTTCAAAAGAATTGGAGAACGAGTTGTGCTGGGCCCTTGTCCTTTTTTTTTGGTTCAGTGGAATTCTTCTTTGGTTGGAGTTCCAGTTACCTTGGGAAAATTCTAACAAACTTGTCAAAATACAACAGTATCAATACCAACTACCTTTTGATCCAAACTTGTTGGGATCAAGTATTTTATTTTATTTTATTTTTTTCATTTTGCTTTGTTGATAACTCCCCCACACACACACAAAAAAAAAAGAAAAGGCTTTGTTCATAACTTAGTCCACATGCAATGCCAAGAAGAGGAAACTTTTCTTCATTTGATTCTAGGCCTAGTTCTTCCTCATTTTATCCCAAACTTTTATTACTTTCACTGTTTGCTGGATGTAGTCATTTATAATCTTGCCCATCCTCTTTTGACTTTCATTTATTCTATATTAGGCATTTATAGCACAACATTGTCTCATTGCATGCCTTCTATTTTCATCCGTCCTATTTTAATTCATATAATTAAAATAGGATGGATGGAATAGAAGGCATGCAATGAGACAATGTTGGGCTATAAATGCCCAATGAATTCATATAATTATATGAATTTATATCGTCATCTATCATGCTACATTGAAATATAGAGCCTAGATATTTTAAAATTGACAATAGAGTGTAAAAGTAGTGCTTTTGATAAAATAATATTGACAAAAATTACCTTGGTAAAGAATGATGCAGTTCCCTTGAACCTATTATTCTTGTTATTCAATGATTAAATTATGCCAATTCAAATTGGTTGATTTGTAATTGTAAATCACATGATTTGCTCACAATAGATTATACATATATATATATATATATATATCTTCAGATGGAAGACTTATAAAAACACTGGATGACAAGAGAGTTGATGGTTTGCCTATTTGAAATATTTTATACTTCTACTTTCTATGAAGTTAGAAATCCCAAATGCTTTCTTATGGCCAAAAGTTAGGACTTCTTTGGTCTTCATGTCTTATAGGATTAACACTAACAATCTATTGCAATTATTGAGATTGCTCAAATCAGTGTCAGTCTACCATCATCTGTATAGCTCTTTCCCTTTTGCATGGATTCTTGGAATGCTTTATATGTCATACTTGGCGAAACAAGAAGCTGTAGAGAATTTATTGCAGATTTGCTTCAAATGTTTTTGGGGTCTTGCCGTGTTACTTTCTTTGATCTCCTGTGGTTCGAATGGAATAATCGGAATTTTTGTGGATGGTGATGTGTTTGTTTGCGCAGTTACTTGGGCTTTTTGGCCTTTCTATGTTTAAGTTACAATTACTGAAAGAGTTCATTTAACTGGTGTAATATCATTGGATATCCTTTTATTTCCAAAATTTTTTCTGGTGTGTCTTATGTATTGTCTTTTTGGTACTTCCTTTCAATTATAAAATTTTTGTACTTCTAAATGAAAGGAATAGCTCATTTGGTAATTGTTATAAACTTTAGGAACTATATGTACATCCTACTAGTTGTTGCAAATAATTAATAATTTCTTTACATAATCATGTAATTGCATAATGTCTGCATTCTTTCTTTTTCTTTTATTGTTTGTGAATTGTTTAGTCTTTCCATATGGATGTTTTATGCCTGAACCATGGTGAATCAAAATGTTGAACTTGGAGCAATTTGGGAATGGTCTTAACATTCAGGGTCATTGCCTAGCAAACACAATGTCAAAGAATCAATTTCAAGCCTTGACAAAGTCACTAACATGGAAACAGTAATTCTACAAGTTTTTAACTGTTTAATGCGTTGAAAGGGTCAATCAGTTCTCTAGACACAAATGATGTTTGTTATGGTCTATCTATTATGCATTTTTTGACTCGTCCGATCATATTTTCATTAATTTCCTTCTCATTTGTGTTTCACTTGTTTCATGGTATGATTGTAGTTTTTTCGGGTTGTCGCCTAACAATATAGTATTTACCTGTTTCTGTATATACATCATGGTGATATCTTAGGGAAGTAGACAAGGTTATCTCCCACTTTATAGATTAGCACACATCCCTCTTTCTTTTTTGCACTCATCTTTTCAAAAATTTGATCTTCTAATCTTTTTTTTTTCTTTGATATGTGCTGCCTTGAGTTGTATTGTTTTTCTTTTATTTCTTACTGTAATAGAAGGTTGAAAGGAAGGGAAGCAAATTTTTTGACTGTATGTTGCACATTCTAAATGTAATTTCATTAACAGATGTTAACCATTTTGACTCGCCTAGAAGATTATCACATCAAATATACCTATCTTTTGAAGAATGATCATACTCTTCTTAAGATGCTGATTATTTATGTTTCATGGATCTATGCATGTCATGATGCTAATCCGTAACATGATAACATTACAAACAGCATTAGTATCTGCACAAGCAATGTTTCTTTCATTGTTCTGGTTTGTTGAAGATACTTGGAGTTCCATTAGACATTGTTTGTTTGTGTTTCACTTGAAAAAAAGAATAAATTGTGCTTGTTGCAGTAGAGCTAGATATAATATTATTGAAAAGGTAGAGATACTTATTATGTATGGATTGTAATTTGAATTTATGTTATTGCTTTAACATACACATCCTAGATCTAATTTTTCACTTTATAATTTATTGTGATTTTCATCCAATAAGTAAATGATAAACTAAAAGAGCCCCCTACATTTGAACACTGGAAGAGGGAGAGACCGAATAAGTACGTGAAAGTCCTACTTAGGAAACAATTGCCTGCAGCGCTCTCCAAATTGTAATCTCAGCCCAAGCATCTCTCCCATCACAATCTCATTTATCAAGTCTTTAAAAATCAATCTTTCAATATCTAGGACTAGCCATGGAAGTTCGCCTCTACAAGTAGTCCAATAGGCTGAGTGATGCATCAAATCTGCCTGTATGATACTTGTCAAGCTGTCAGTCTCATCTTCTAGACTGCACTTTGAGGCATTATCTTGGAGGCTGTCTACCTTTGAGCATAATTCCCCTAAAAGCTGCTGTCCTCTTGATCTTTTTTCTGCCATTGTGGTTGGTAAGAGCTGATGTTTGGGAGAACACTGTCGAAATAATTTGTGGCTCAGAAATTCATTAACAACATCAAATAAAAGTTTTCTTTGGATTCTGATCTGATATTCTGACCGGGCAGTCTTCATTCCGTTTTCATCATTTGAATGCTTCATGCTTGTTCTGGCTTGCTCTAGGGCAAGAAATAATTCAGGGTTGATTGGGTAGTCTGCTTGATGGTGGTGAGTGGTCATGAAACCAGATTCACAATCTCTCAGGAGACCTGATGCTAATAGGATATCTAAAATGTATTTATGGTCTGGGTTTGTGATATTGTAAAGGGGTGTGATTTCATCAGCTAAGGGTTCCTCAAGAGTGGATAATATATTTCTAAGATTCTGAATTGAGAAATGTATGTTCTCCACTTTCTTATGGTTGATCACAGAGTTGAGACTGGAGTTAATGCTGCTGGAGGAGCAGTTTACTTCCTCAATGTTCCATTCTACCTCATCCTCTGTAACAAGGAAAGTGAATGAGAACTAAAAGGTAAAACATATTTTTATAAACAGAACTGTAAGAATTCTCTTTTTGTCTTGCCTACATTCTTACTTGTACAATTTCAAGTAGTAATTCATACATATGAATATGATCTATCAGTATTATGCTTCTTATATTTCCCTACACTAGGAATGCATACCGTTTAATCTCCCATGTAATTTATTATCTCTCTTCTTCTAGTGAAGTTTAATTATATCATCTGAAAAGTGATGAGCTGAAACTTGTATCACAGAAACGATGAAAAGAATTGGATTCTTACCTTTGAAGGCAATTGATTTCGTCTTGATAGGAGATGGCAAGTCATCACTGTAGAATGTTGCATCAAGAACAGATACTGGACTCGGTTGTTCTGAGGGAGCTGTTGTCGCTTCTGTTCTAGCTACTGGTTTCTGAATGAGAGAGTAAATCTGTCAACTAAAAAGTACAAGTGACACTGGGAAAAATAAGATGAATTAGAAGATGACATACTCTTTGTCTCTGATGAGCTTGCTGCTTAATGTTGTTTGTCTTATTAGATCTATCAATGCTTGAGACTTCTTCATCAACATGTGAGGCCAAACTAATGGTGCTTTCTGACAGTAGAGAAAATGCATCCCCTTGGTGGCTCAATTCTCTCACATCGCTGCCAATATCACTGGATTCATCATCACTTGGCTGCAAATTGAGAGATTTTGGTCTTGGTTTTCTGCGTGGGGAGCCTGATTCTGGTGGTTGTCTGCCTGATTGCCTTCTGGTCCTGATTGATTCTATTGATGGAGTTGTTTGACGAGCTTGCTTCTCCGCAGATTTTTTCTGTTGCTGTCTTAAGTTCAAGGTTCCTGAGACCTTACCAGCATTAGTATTCTCTTTAGTAGTGGACGGAGGCTCCTTCAAGGTTTGCTGTCTTGCTAATCTTGCAATAGATTGTTTATCAACTGCACGGTATGGTGGACTAGATTGATCCCTAAAATGGTTGGCTCGAGGAGTTAGATCTTTAGTGGTTCTGCCATCTGCACAATAAGCAGTGCGGAGTTCACGAAGAACTGAAACACTCTCAGATGAGTTTGCTGAAACAGGATCACAGGCTTTTTGGATGAGTTTGGCTGGTTTCATGATCACAATTGGGGATTTTAAACTTTTTGGTGAATTAGTTTGGCTGTTATGGGATGTGGGGCTGTTGCTCTGGAGGTTGTTCTGATTGGATGACTTCAAGTTCTGATGAAGACTGCCATTACAATTAGCCTCAGTTCCTAATGTTGCAGCTTTGTTTCTGGTCTCTATAATCTCCTTGGTCTTCTGCATTGCTTCCAGTATTTGTTTAAGAGCTCTGAGATCCTTTCCAGATCTTTTGAACTCAAGTTGTGCCAGTCTTTTCTCTATTTCTCCATAAACAGTGAGAGAATTCTCTGGAGATTTTGGTATATTTATCCGGCTCTTCAAAACTGGTGGTGTTTGAGAACTTCTGTTTCCATCTAGTTGCTTCCATGGGGCTGTTTCTATTGGAAACTTTGAATTTGGTATGGGCTTCTTTACTGGACTAACATTTCTCAGCTGGGCTGTGGAAGGTTCCTTATTAAGATTTCTGGGTGAGCCTTGAACTTTATTTTGCTTGGTCTCATCCATAATTTTGGATGATCCCAAGAAAGCATTATTTTCTTCACCTGGATGAGTTCTGATCTCTCTTGCTGAATTTCCATCAGCTGACAATGAATGTGGGAAGGCTTCCAATCCCATCAACTTGGCTACTACGTTCGACAGTCGTGTGCAGCTTTCAGGTTCTTCAACTTGGTTTGAGAAATTGTTGAATTTAGCATCCCCTCTCTCCAGATGTCCTAAAAGATCATTTGATTTTGTTTCAGTGGCTGAACCTCTTGTAGATCCTGCTCTGCTGTCTAATGATAGCCTTGGGAGCTCCTTGAGCTTCAAGGTGGACTTTGATGCATCTCTCGTTTCTCTTCCATCACAAGAAAATCGCCTGGCGTCCCTGAGTACCGAGGTCTTTCCTGGTGCTGCATGAACCCTACTAAGCACTTGGAATGATTCCTTTGAACCTGAAACTCTAGGATTTTCAGATTCAGGATGCTGAAAAGGCCTCGGAGAATCAAAGTACTTCAAGATGTGGCCCCCAGTTTCACCTTTGGATGCAGTTTTTACTGATAAGCCACGGGCTTCTCTGTAAATGGAGTCTTTGACAACGTCTCTGAGATCAGCGGTTTGATGGGTTGAGCGCAAAGTTGAATTTGGTTGATTTACAGGGGAGTCCCGACCGTGAATGTCAGAATTGATGGTTCGATTGGAAGAACAGGGTTCAAGATGAGGCAAGTTATTGCATTCTAAGGATGAGAAACTGGACGAACATGAAGACGATGAAAAGGAGGTTCGTGATGATTCAGTGGAGTGTCTCTGTTTCTCCTTGATGACCTTCTTGTGATTTTTTTCCTGAAAAAAGGAATCGAATATGAATACTTCTCTTTTATTAAAAGAGTTAATGATGAAATGTCTGAATGCTTACTGTGGTCTTCTGAGCCTCATTCTTTGTTGGTTCTTTACTGTTGTTTTTACTTTGACCTGCAGAAAAGAGCTATACTTGATTAGATGCTATTGGAAGACCGTTATTTTTTTTTTAACTAATATATTTCATTTCACCTTTCTTAAAAATTAGTACAGAACCTCATTTGTTCATGCTTGCTCCTAAAGAAGCTGATATTACTACAGAAACTTAAATTATTTCTCGTAATTCAATTATCCAATGGCTATAAAGCTGTTGATTAAAATGTTAAATTTAGTATATGGTGCTTGATTTGCAACTCAATATGGAAATATCAAGCAGTAATATAAAATATAAAAATATTTCTAAATATAAAAGGCCCATATGGAGAAACTATAACTGAATTAGCACATTTGGAAAGTTTTAAAACCTATTGGATGGCCTACGAAAAGAAAAGGCAATATTGCATACTTGAACTAATCATATTTAATACAGCTAAGAAATTAAGTGAAAGTACCTGGAGCTGTTGGAGCTGGAAGACTCTTGCGGTTCTGGCCAATTCCACGGCGGCCACCGCCGAGAAAATGGTGGCGGTCAAACAGTTGAAAAATACCATTCATACATCCAATTTGCCTCTGCAGATCTGGATTCTCATCTGATAAACTATGAATGTATTTTGTAGACATCTTCTTCTTCTTCTATCTTGAATTGAAAGAAAGAAATTCTGCTAAGCCTGTATCTCATAAACTTTGACGTTGGAAATGCAAAAAGTAGAGAAATTCTGCAATGGACGTGAGTTTATTACTGATAACACAGAATGTTGTTGGTGCGTAAGTTTGAAGAAATTGTTGTACAGAAGAAGAAGAAGAAGATTTAAAGATAGAAAGAAGCAGTCATCATACAAGTGAGTGAGTAAGATAAATTGTTTCTTGGGTTTCACAGAATATCTAAAACCAAAAGAAAAGAAACAAAAACACAAGATAAAAGAATAAAAGAGAAAAGAAAATGTAGGAAGGGACCCAAACACCCTACCAGTTATACATAACTCCACATTCTAATAACAAGTATGATAAATGATAATTCTGCAGATAGAAAGAGAAGTTCTGCAGACCCCAAGAAGAGATGTTTTTTTTTTTTTGGGTTTCCTCACTTATCAAATACATTGCTTTGTCTTTTGCCTCTCTCTCTCTCTAATGCCCTTTATAATATGCAACTCCATTCTTTATTATCAGAAATTTGCTCTCTTTTACTGTTTCGATAATTTAAGTTTTTTTTTTTTTTTCCTTAATGCAAAAGTTATTGTTAAGTTAATCGCTCCGTCACGTTTATACAGATGAATGTTGACTTTTTTTCATGTTTGACTTTAATTTGTGTGTTCATCCTATTTTTATTTGTTTTCAACTAAATAAATTATCACAAAATTGATAAATTTACAAATTAAAATAGAGAATGAATATTCTAAAAAATTAAATTCAAACACACAAAAAAATCAATCTTTGCTTTATAAATAAAACGGAGGGAGTAAAAAAATCAAATAAGAAAGTAGTCTAGCGATAGGTGCTCTTCTTACTGAGTTTTAATGTTTGGATTAGATCCGGATTTTCATCTCTTGTAAAAAAATGAGAGATGCCACAAATAAATAATAATGGTAAATGTTATATAGTATTAAATACGTAAACAATAATAAGAAGGAGAAGGAGAAGGAGAAGAAGAATAAGATAAGAAAAGGATAGTGAATGTGTGGGTCAGATCTGCTACAGCTACGGTCATTTTATTTTTCTTGCAGTTTCATGTGGACAAAATAATGGTGGGGGGGATGGGATTGGGTCCCTCTGGACTTGTATACATGACCATGTGGAGTCTGTCAGTGAGTGGAACAAAGTGGATTTATGTACTGGAAATTTTAATTTAATTAAAAAAAAAAAAAAAACCTCCATTCTTCATTCTCCAATGCTCTTTTTTCAACTATTCTTTCATTTTTTAATTGGTCAGCAAGTGGATTCCATCCTGGTTATTGCCTCACAATTTAATTAATAACCCAACACTTACTAATTATATTTATCTCTGTTAATTAATTAATTTAGTTTAAAGAACTTATTAGTATTACTATTACCTTTTTACTTAGTTCACTAAATGTTTCCTGCTTTCACCACCTGAGCTCTCAAAAAGTGCTGGAATCTTAATTTGTTAATTGTTATAGCAGAGGTGACAAAGAAAGAAAGTTCGTTATCCTTAGAATTTGTGGAGGCAAATAAATTAGTCCTGTCCTTGGAAAATGAAAACCAACGTTGTTCTTTGAAAATTACTTTTAAATTAAGATAATAAATCATCGACGCGAGGGTTTCGTCTAGTAATAAATCTTCAACTTGGTGCTTGTATATTATAAAGAAGAAAGTACCATTAGTATGTGCCTTAAATTGATCCATGTATAAAGGAGAAATATGTGGTCCACCAAATATACATAACACTATATAACTTGATTTTAATGTAAGACATAAGTACTAGTTTTTAACCGTAAGTGTTTGGAACTTAACTAGGCCTCGGAAAATAAATATGCTCCAACACTTTTACACAATATCGCAATTTGGTCTCTTGTTACAGTAACGTGGGACTCTGATCATAGCTCTCTAAAACTATTATTTGATACTTTAACTTAATTTTCGTCATTTATAATAATATCAATCTCAGTTTGTTTCAAAAATTATCATATTTCTTACATACGCTTTAATTAAAGGGAAAAAGAAAAAGAAAATACCATAGTAATTGTTAGTGTACCCTATGTTAATTAAGAAATTTTGAAATAAATGATTTGAGAATTAAGAAAACAATGAATATTTAATTTATATAGTTAAATGTCTGACTAAAAATTGTTAAGACGAGGATTATGTTTTTGATGTGTTTCAGCTTATAGTGGTACAATGAACAACATAAGACTTGATACATCAAAGTCTGGTCTAAATTCTACAATGTACTATATATTTAATGACATTTCAATTTCACCTCACGGAAAATACGTAGTGGCTGCCTTTACTCTTCCCCTTTCAGTTTCTCTCTTTATTCATTTTTATTTCATCTTGGAAAATAATTGGTTTGTTCAAAGAAATGGAACCACAAACTCATTCATAGTTGTTTTGCTCCAGCAACTTTCCTTAATTTTATTAAATTAAGAAACCAGTTTTTGAAATATAATGGGTAGTAAATAGCATATTATTTCAAAATTTTACTAAATAATATATTCTAAAATCTCTATTTTTTTTAACCCCAAATTATTCTTTTTATTTAAAAATAATTAAAACTTAAATATTTTTTCTAAAAAAAAAATAATTATGAAAATTTGTAGCGGTGTGGTTCCAACCTGAACGACGAAAAAGAAGAGAGCAAGAAGATGATCAACGTGATTCCAACCCATTTAGGTTGAGTTTCGTCGAGCACATCAACGTTAACGACGAAGAAGAAAAGATGAAAAAAATGAACAATAATACAAAATTTCATCTTAACCTCTAAAAGTTTTTAATGCTTTCAGTTAGGTCTTTTTGAGCTAAAATATAATAAACTTTAGTGTTTAAATTAAAAAATGAGAACATGGTATATAAATTATTATGTAAACAAAGAATATATATATATATATTCATATATTAAATATTTTTATTTTATTTTTTGAAAAATAAATTTAAAATTAAATAAAATAGTAAAAATTATAAGTGTAAATGTCTATATTAAGTAGCTATTTACTTAATTTGGCAAATTTTAGTTAATTAATAAATTAAAATCCTGTCATTTATTATATTTTTCATTAATATAATTATAAATAAAATAATTTTTTAAATTATTATTTTAATTATTTAAAAATAATAATATAATTAGATAAATTATATTAAATCTAGTTATTATTATTATTGATAACTAAGCATTTTATTATATTCTCGAAAAATATCTCATAGTTGAATGCTGTAAAATTTTTTTAAAAAAAGGTGAAAATAAATATATTTTTTAAAATACGGGAATATAAAAGCATATTAGCGTTTAATTTAATTAGGTAGTGAAAGTAATTCATAAGTAAAATATATGGTAATTGTTAAAATAATTGAGATTGATTGTATTCTTAATAGAGCTTATGGAATTAATGATCTAATCAACAAATTGTGGACACGTATTTTTCTTAGTCTATTTGGGTGTTATAAAAAGAAAACTTATTAACGAAGACAGCTTTTGTTTAGAGTTTGAGTTAAATAATTCTACCAAAAAATGCACATCGTTCACCCTTTTCTAAACAAAACCCTCTAACAATAATAAGTTTTTTCTTTTAAAATAAAAGTGTTTAATTTAAACCAAACATATAATTTGAGTGGTAATTGCGTAATAAATATATTATAAGGGGAGCATGTCACGTGCTTTGCTTAAAATTAGTTGGCATTGACGGGAATTAATATAAATATAGTTCCCATTAGCGTACGCGCAAGCTATTTTAGAATGGTCCATTCTAAATTTGTTTTGTAATAATGTTTGAATGAAGATGAAGAGTAATATTTACAAGTTATTTTTACAGTAAATCTGTCTTTTAAAAAAAAAAAAATTTATTTATTTAATTTAATATAAATTAAGTATTATTGGTTACATGTGAGTACGAGAATTAGGTGAGGTTTCTGCAATGACAGGATCGCAGAAGCTGTATGGAATGAAAAGTCTTGTTTTATTGAAAAATAATATAATAGTAATATTGCAACTCTTCCTATGATGCAGCTGCTCAGATTCGTTTGAAATTGATAGTCCACTTTTGCAACCGTATAGTTGGCATTTTACATATCCATCTAAATTCTTACTGAAATTGAGAGGTTGTTATATTATCCAATCAATTTTCAAACTTTGGTTTAATTTCTTGGTGTTTATTTATTTATTTTATATATATATATATTGGATGGAAGAATTCTTACCATTTATTTTGGATCCTCTTGAAAAAACTCAAACCAAGATTACATGAGATGTGAAAAACTTAAATCGGAACCGATAACCATATTAGATAGTACCGAAAAAAAAACTAATAATTGAAGAACCATGCTAAGATTGGAATCAAAAAATTTACAAATACGTTTTCAATTTAGGTTTCTTTTCAAGAACTGTATTAAAACCGAATCATATTGTCTGTAATTGGAACTGACAACTAGAAAATTTTTATCTTGGCTTGTACTTTGTTGTCTCAGAACATCTGCATTCCTATCTTCTATGGTTCTTTGAGAAGACTTGAATTGGATCTATTAAACCAATCAATCAAACCCACAATTTACAGTACGTAAAACAATAATAAATCATATTTGAATTTCAAGGAGATGAGAAATTCTAATAACTAATTCTAATTAAAATTATTTCTTCTCTTCTAAGTAAAAATATTGATTCCCTTCCCCTATTTACAGTTGAGGAGCTTTCCGTTTTCTTCTTGAAACCCTAAAATTTGGAAAAGATTGAGATTTGTGAATTTTAAATCATATAAACATATGGAGCAAGTTAAATCCTTAGTAAGTCATGTGATACACATTAGAAAAAGGTAGGATTGTCAATTAAAAAGTTTAGAAGAAAATGTTGGCTTTATGTTCAAACTCTCGACAAAATATGTGAATTTTAGACGAAATAATCACGAAGTTTAACGGAAGAAAATTACATGTACCTCTAAACTTATTTTTTAAAAATAGAGAATACGAGAACAGATTAAAAAAAAAAAAAAAAACTAAGGAATTAAAAGTAATTCTCTAAAAAATAATTTTTTCCTTTTGTCAAAAAATGGCTCTAAAAAATACTTGCGGCATATTATTAAGAATATTAAAATTCAATAATTAATATGAAATGATACGTAAAGTATTTCATTCAATAATTAAAAAAATGTGATTAATGCAAAACTAATACCTTATAAGTTAATTAAACTCATGATTTGAAATTATTCAAGTATAATGAGGAAATATAAAAGAGTAAAGAGGAAGATTAAGGAGGCAAATGGGTGCTAAATGATAATAAAAGAAAAGGAGTGATAGTGATAGTTAAATTGAAAGGCAGAACCACATGCATAAAGTAAAAGCATCACATGATATGAGGGAGAGTGATTGTTGATTAAGAAGGGACCAACTAAGCCACCTCCCTAACTATCTAATTAACCATCATTGCCACATGATGCATGTCTCCCCACCAAATCCCCTCATTTTTTTCCTTTTTTTAATATTAAGTCAACAGTACAAGGTATATTTACCTATTCTTACATAACCCTTCGTCCCATAATACTTGGAATATTCTTCATCATCATGATGCATTTTCTTTCAATTTCATCTCCATAATTTTTACATAACCAAAACCAAGAAGAAAGGAGGGTGTAAATTAAAGAAGAATCATACAAAATTAACAATTCGTAATATTGTGTATGTAGCATTTTAAATTTTGAGGTGAATCATTCTGCCTTATAAAATACCTATACAATTGGCGATTGAGAATTATCAGCTTGTTCAACTGAAAATCGTGATTTATATTTGAATTTCACATTCTTAGTTTAGACGAATAAATAAATAAACATGCTTCCTTTTCTCTACTATTTTACATCTATCTTTGTTATTTCCAATGCATTTTCATCTTAATTATTTATTTTGCATCTATCCGTCCAAACAATAACTAAAAAGGGAAAATTAGAAGTGTCGCCCAAGAATGAGATTGTTTGAGCTTTAAACAAGAAATAAAACTTTTTGGTAACGTATAGTATATTGATTAGAAGGATAGCATATTCAATTGTGGGGCTAAGTCAAGATTCCATCTTATCCTTTATTCACATAAGAAAGGTTTTAAGTATTAATGGCTATAGTGTCTACATTTTCATCACCAAATAAGTTATTGATTTTGATTTAGTTGTATAGAAAGTTGCTAGTTTTTTTTTATTATTATTAATATACGACAGTGTAATGAGTTGATCAAGTTTTATAAAGCCACACAATATAAAGTCTAAAAATTTAGAGATAAAATATGATTTGAAAAATCGAATTTAAAAGTTGAAAATTCATTTTTCACCACTAATTGGGTCATACTTATTTATTGGCTGAAAAATTAGAAGTGTAAGATTAAGAATAAAGAAATTGCATGGTGATTAATAAGGCTACTTGCTGACTTAATGCCCAAGTACTGCTCAATATAATATACACTAATAAAAGTTGCAAAGTTTGAGGAAAGTGTACGTTTGATCTAGCTAAGGAAATTGCATACATAAACCCCTTAACTAATTAAATAATTGACAATAATAATTAAGGTCACGCGTCTTAAGTAGCACATTTGTTGCTATAAACAATTTGTCTTAAGGAGGCCATGGAATCTAACTTCTCTCATCTTAGTCTCGATGAAGAGGAGGAGGTAGGCTTCAGAATATAATGCCTTGGGTGTATCAATTTAGGGACACATAAGCTTGCTACAACCTTTTATAAATTTAGCCATAATCATGTTTGAGATATTATTCATAATTTTGTTTTGGAGTATTTCTCTTTGCGATAATAATAATAATAATAATAATAATAATAATAATAATAATAATAATAATAATAATAATAATAATAATAATAATAATAATAATAAT
>CANUEY010202328.1:0-11204 GCA_948099555.1 Croton setiger
CTGTAAACTCTTTTTAAATTTTCCGGAAAAATTAAACTTTCTCTTCTAACCTTCAGACTTGTCTAGGATGATAAAAAAATAAATATGTAATTATTTAATAAAATTTTAATTGAAAGAATAGATAATTGCTATAGTCATAAAATGTGAATGGTTGTGCCTTACATAACAAAATCTTATCATATCAAATTAAAATATTAAAAGTGTCTTGGAGTAGTTGGTTATTATGCAACATTAAGAAGTAAAATGTGCAGGGTTTGAACTCTTGTACTGTCATTTTTAATTTTCACATTGATTTGATTTAAAATTAGGTTTGATTAGTCTGATTTGATTCAAATAAATCATGGTTCGATTCAAGGGTATTTTTGTCATTTTGAAAAAAAAACGTTGACTTTTTTGTTGACTAACGGAAAAAGTTGACGGAAGGACCTGAGAGTCTATTATTAAAAAGTTAGGGACCTATCGATACAATTTTGAAAATAGTAGGACCAACGAGTCTATTAGCCAAAACCTCAGAGACCCAATAGTAATTACCCCTTTATTTTATTAAACAGCTGTATTCTCTTTATTCGCACAAATGGTCATGTCGGAGTTCGTAGTACCACAGTCCAGGTGCTGCCCCATCACACAATCCAACTGTCCTTTTGATGCAGAACCCTATAGCAATAACAGTCTCAAACTCACATGCACGCTTTGATTAAGAATTCTGAAAACGAACGCAACTCAACCTCTATAACATCCGTTACTTATAAAAGAAAGAATGCTAATAACGGAAGGATTTGTGAGGTAGAAATCAAAAAAACGCCACAAACAAAGTTTAATAAGTAAATCTGAATTCTTAATGCAATCCAAGAATTAGAGTTTCTCTCCCTAAAACTAGAATCACACGAAAATATTCTTGAGAAGCATAAGGTAAATTTCGAATTTTGATGAATAATAATGCTCTTACATGCATATGTTGTCCCTTTTATAGTGAAAAACATAAATCCTAATGAAATAAGGAAATTCAACTGGAGTCTAAATCATATCCTAAACAAATCCTAACTAGATATGGAAATCTTAACTAAATCTAAACTAATCCTAATTTAGCAAAAAAAAAAAAAAAATATAGCAAAAATTCGTCCAAAATACTTGGCCTACAAAAATAGCCAAAATTTACTCCCATGCATGCATAATTCGGCCCAAGCTTTTTTTCCTCTCAAGAAGCTTCATCTGCAAAACATATTATAACCATGATCTACTTTGGCTTTTCCCCAAGCTCCTTATCAATCTTCTTGACAGCAAGTTCTTGTAATTCCTTTGATATTTCTTCTTATACATAGATTCCTAAGTTTGCTTGAAATGTCTTAGCTTGACTCTTGTTAAAGGATCATTTGGTAACGTCAAAGGATCATTGTCAGCCTCTTGTTCACATCATTTTGCCCTTCTTGAAAAATATTTGCCCTCAAATTTGCATCATCATAAGGAGAAAGATCAGCAACATTAAACGTAGCACTCACATTATACTCACCAGGCAAGTTAATTTTATATGCAATGTCATTGACTTTCTCCAAAACTTGATATGGGCCATCTCCTCTTGCATGTAACTTGCTCTTCCTTTGATTTGGAAACATTTCCTTTCAATATTGCACCAAACCTAATCTCGTGCGAATTTCACTTCTCTTCTCCCTCGGTTGCAACCTCTGCATAAGCCTTGTTCTTCTTTTCAATGTTTGCTCTAGTTTTCTCATGTAAAGCTTTCACAATTTCTTCCTTTCGCCATCTATACAAAAAAATTCACTAGAAGGTAAAGGAACAAGATCAAGAACTGTTAGTGGATTAAAATCATAAACTAGTTCAAATGGTGAATAACCCATAGATGAATGTATAGAACGGTTGTATGCAAACTCAATGAATGGCAAACAATCTTCCCAAGTAGCTAAGTTCTTCCCTATTATTGCCTTAACAAAGTTCCCAAAGTGCGGTTTACTACTTCGGTTTATCCATCGGTTTGTGGATGACAAGTAGCGGAAAATAAAAGCTTAGTTCTTATTCTACTCCACAAAACATGCCAAAAATGAGACAAAAACTTAGTATCACGATAAAAAATAATGGACTTGGGAATTCCATGTAGCTGAACCACCTCCCTAAAGAATAGATCAACAACAACACTTGCATCATCAGATTTATGATATGGAATAAAATGTGCTATTTTACTAAATCTATCAACAACCACAAAAATGCTATCTCTACCTCTCTTATTCCTTGGTAATCCTAATATAAAATCCATACTAATATTCATCTAAGGTGAACTAGGAACAGGTAAAGACATATAAAGACCATGAGGCATAAACGTAAATTTAGCTTGTATACAAGCAATACAAGCATTAGAAAACCTAGTGACATCTTTTCTTATAGAAGGCCAATAAAAATTCTTATTTAACATGTCATAAGTCTTAGCAATTCCAAAATTTCCCATTAAACCACCACAATGTGACTCCAAAACTAGCAAGTCATGCATGGAACATCTAGGCATGCATAGTTTATTTCGCTTAAATAAAAATCCCTCATGCCTATAAAAAGAATTAAAAGCACCATGTTCACATGCATCATAAACACTACCAAAGTCAAGATCCCCATTATACAACTCTTTAATATTTTCAAATCCAAGCAACTTAGAACTTAAAACATTCAATAAAGCATACCTTCTAGACAATGCATCAGCAACAACATTGTCCTTACCTTGCTTGTACTTGATCACATTTGGAAATCTTTTAATTCTCTCTACCCACTTACCATGTTTTTTACTCAACTTACCTAGCCCCTTTAAGTGTTTAAGGGATTCATGATTAGTATAGATCACGAATTCCTTAGGCAAAAGATAGTGCTCCCATACTTCCAATGCTCTCACCAACGCATAAAGCTCCTTGTCATAAGTTGAGTAATTCAGCTTTACTCCATTAAGCTTCTTACTAAAATAAGCAACTGGCCGCTTTTCTTGCATAAACACGGCCCCAATACCTATACCTGAAGCATCACATTCAATTTCAAAAGTAGAATCAAGTTAGGTAAAGCTAAAACAAGTGTAGTAGTAAGTTTCTCCTTCAAAGCATCAAACGCTTTTTGTTGCTCTTAGCTTCACACGAATACAACTTCTTTCTTGATAATGCTTATCAAAGGGGTGGAAAATGGTAGAGAAATCACGAACATATCTCCTACAGAAGCTTGCCAAGCCAAAGAAACTTCTCACTTCAGTGACACTTTTAGGTGTAGGCCATTCCATAATTACCCTAACATTCTCTTCATCCACTTCACTTCCCAGTTCACTTACAACAAAACCAAGAAAAACAACTCTATCCATACAAAAAGTACACTTCTTAAGTTTGGCATAAAGTTTTTCTTTCCTCAATAAATCAAGAACTAACCTAACATGTTCAACATAATCAGATTCGATTTTGCTATAAATGAGAATATCATCAAAGTAAACTACCACAAACTTGCCTAAATAAACTCTCAAGACATGGTTCATTCATCTCATAAAAGTATTAGGTGCATTAGATAAACCAAAATAAATAAGTAATCTTTCATACAAACCATATTATAATAAATTAATGGATGTGATACGCAATAGTTATAAGTCATATTTTTTTGTCAGTTTTATACTAGTGTAAAAACAAATGGTTTGAATTATTCTGCAAAAATTTAGTAATAAAACTAAATCAACAATTTGGCAGTATACTGCAATACACAAATTATTTTTAAATAATATATCAATATTTAAGTTTTCTTAACATTACCGTCAAAAATAATAATAATAACTTGGACAACTACTTTCTAGATATATTGGCCAAAAATATGTGAATGAATAAACATTCTTTCATATTGAGACGAATAAAATTTATCAAATGGTATATAACCTTTTTTATTTTTTGCTATGAAGTCTCAGAATAGTGCCCAATTTGGTGTCGTTGACGCAAGTGCCTCGCCGGAAAGATAATGTCTCCGATTATGAACGAAATACCCAATGAAGGAATGCCATTTGTGAATTTAAAAGTTAAATAATAAAAAAAAATTAACATTGATTCATTTACCCCTTTAAACATAAAATATCTCTAGTCCAACTTATTCTTCCTCAAACAAATATTGTTTTGCTTATCTCACATACATGAACCATAATAGGGAATTCTTCCCCAATTCGGAAATTGAGAGTCTCCATTGAAGGGCACTGAATTCACTTGCTAACTTTCTATTACTAGAGGAGGCAGGCAACTTCCGTTTTGTCCTGATTTGCAATGCAGATCGTGTAGCTCATAGCTTCTTTTGGTATGGTTTCGCCCATTTTGGACTTAATTTTTGCTTGATTTGTGAATAATTTGACAATTTTATGGAAATCTGGCTGGTTAATTTAGCCTCTTCACGCATCCTACAGTACAACCTTGCCTCTGTATGAAAAAAAAAAGTGTTCTGTTTTCGTATAAGTTTATTCACTCAAAAGCATGTCCAATAATACTTTCCAGGTGTTCTTAGCTCATGGACTTCAGCCTGAGAAGGTCAGCAAACGTTTAAGGTGTTTTTCATATTCTTGTATGGTTTAATGTGTTGATAAAAGAGCTGAGAACAAGAAAAAGCACATATTATAGTGTACTTTAGTCTCAATTTTTATTCAAAGCTTTAAATTTAATGTTTAGGGTTCCGGAGCTATAATAAGCTTTTCTATTTTTAATTTTAATGTTTAGCTTTATTATTTATTTAACTTTTAAAGGACATTCATTTATTGGGTATCTCATTCAAATTTATAGACATAATCCTTCACCCGCCCACGTGTCAACTACACCAAATTGAACACTACTCTCAGACTTAGATGTGGCCATGGCAGGTTGGCCTATTGGGCCCGCCTAGCTCGATCTGTGTAAAAACCGGCCTGGCCCGCTCTCGAATCAGAACCGTTCGGTCAGCGGTCCGATTCGAGTTCAATGAAATTTTGAACCGTAACCGTTATAAACCGTTATAAACAGTGAACCGTTTTCGAACCGTTAGTAAACCGCCTCCGAACCGCCGGTTAATCGCTCACGAACCGCCGGTTAACCGGCGAACCGTTCTCAAACCGCCGGTAAACTGTCCTCGAACCGCTGGCTCGGCGATTCCACGGACCGATACGGTTTAACTCACTCCCAAACCGTGGCCCGGTAGGCCGCAGCCTGAAACCGACTCAGCTCGAGGCCACCTCTACTTAGACTTTAGACAATATTCTGGAAAAAAAAAAAACTCCATGGTATTTGTTTTTTGAAATTGGAACTATTTTGAAAATGGTCAAAGTCAACGGCACACGCGGTCAGAGCCCTGGGCTCCTCCCACTGCTTGGGAACATATCATGTTATATTTCACTCCCCCGATGGGTTGTCTGAATACGCATACCAGCTTAGGGGACTTTCTTTCCCTTTAATTAATATTTCATTTCTTTCCAATCATATAATAGCAATAATTTGGTGCAATCTTATCTCAATTGCAACATAAATTACAATTTTTTTCCAAAAAAAAAATTACATTATTATAAGGATTTTGATATAAATACTCCACTAAATTTTCATACATTTTAAAATAATTTATATTTTAAAAATACTTCTCAAAATGGTCACTTTTTTAGTTATAAACAAAATATAAATAGTTTATAAACATATTATAAAATATACTATACAGAAACTATAAACAATTTATTAATGACCATTTTAAGAGTTAAAAATTAAAATATCAGCCAAAAAGTATAATTAGGCAAAAAGTTAATTTCAAACTTAAAACTAGGTATTTTTTATATCATTCCATTATTAGATTATGATGAATAATTTAACAATAGATAATAAATACAATTATAATCATTAATTAGGTGACATGAACAGAGGTTGGGAATGGTCAATGTATAATTCTGGATGTTAAAGTTTTAAAATTTTCTATCAAATACAACAATTTGGATCATCCCCTATCTTTTTTCCCATTTTTATTAGCCCACAACCTAATATGTAATCAATCACTAAGCGGTCGTTTGGTTTGGAGTTGATAGCCGACTCTCACTCTCCATTGTTCTATTGAATTCATTCAAATAGTCTATGACTTCCCACAAGTCATTGCCAAGATCTGGTATCTTGCATCCTTATTCACCGTATCACCTATCAGACTTGACATTCTTTCTCTACTGTTGTGTGCTAAATTGAAAGTTAAACCAAAGGTGGCGTATCAAAAAACTTCCTAATTTATTTGATACAACTTTCCTAATGCATAAGTAATACGGCCATCATGCATTTCAATGCACAGCTATTTCTCAACAACTACCAGTTGCAAGTGTTCAACTTAGGGGTGTAGAGATGCAAACGATCTAGTTAATTCTTGATTAATTCAGTTCGTTTTTGAATCAAGTTGAGAAATTTCTATCTTTTTAGTTCTCATTCTTACATTTTCAATGATAATATTAATATAAAAACCAATCTAAACATGATAGTAGAATCATAATACTACCATTACCTATTGAAAGAACTTAAAAAAATAAGCAAGCAAAAGAGAGTACCCAGCATTGACTATTTATTAAACTAGGAGAAAATTTTATGAATAAAACAGAGTTAAGAGAGAAATAGAACACTTACAAATGTTATATGATTCAAGAAAGCTAAAGTGATGGTTTCTTGCCAAGAATAGCTACCCAAACTGAAGAAGAAAGAGGTGCATTTTTATCTAAGAACTCTCTAACAGCTTTATCATTAACAAAAAACCCTTTTTGCTTCAAAGATCCAATAACACTCTGAGCTTCTTCAATACTCTTATCATTACACAACCCATCCACCAAACCCACAAAAGTAGCAATATTTGGAGAATGGCCAGCCTCCAACATTTGAAAAGTGAAATCAATAGCATCATCAAGCAAATTACTTTTACACAATCCTTGAATCAAAACGCCATAACTAAAAGCATTAGGAGATATCCCATTATCAATCATTTTTCTAAAAATTCTCTTAGCATCATCAAGCTTACGAGCTTTAACATACCCATCAACAACAGCAGTGTAAACTACAACTTCAGGAATTGTACCTTTTTCGCGCATTAATCCGAACAGCTTCATGGCTTCTTGAACAAGACCATCTTTGCATAACCCATCAAGCATTGCTACTGCGTTTGGGATTAACCCAGTTTCCTTCATCTTCTTGAAGATTTCATCCGCTTCTGGAGGAGGTGAATCTGCATCCATATTTTGTTTGTTTGGAGGTCTGTTTGGCAATGGGTTTTCGTTATCCTTATTCGAATCAACCCGGAGCTTGAATTTATCTAAAAAAGCTTCATCAGTTTGATGCCTAACATCTCTGGGCCCTCTAGGAGGAGGAGGAGAAGAGTAAGACTGAGATTGAGAACGGTTTGAGCGTCTCTCACCATCCTCGCGTCTTAAGGGTCTGTTTGGTATGGGTTGAGGAATATCCTGTACTTTTCTTCCATTGTTTTCTTCTCTATTGGAATTGAAATCGGGACTGAAATCAGATTCTCTCCTGGAGCTGAAATGGCGTAGCAATTGTGAAAAGGAATAGGGTTTCAATATAGTCAGCCTCAGTATTCGATTTGGAGATGATGCCATAGATGGGTAGATATATATTTCTGCAACTTTTAGTATCGAAGAAGGTTTTAGGGAAACTAGGGCTTTGGGAAGAAAACATTTTGCCATTTGTAGCGCCACGAAGGGTAAATTGGTCAATTCCTATTAATAAAACGGTAATAAGACGAGACGGCGGCTCTAGTAAAAGAAATAAGATAAGGCTTTTGAATTGGATTACTGAAATTCCGTTCCATGGCTCCAGAGCTTATGCTTTTGCCAATAACCAACTAGGAAAAAGCTCATTGCTGGCTCCCTTCCTTCTACACTGGTAAAAGTTGTCGTCTTTGAATATTTCAGGCTTAGCTTTTCCAATCAATTATCTTTTTGTTTTCTATTTATGTGAGTGCGTTTTTACGGTAGTTTCTTGGTTGCTTTGATGTTGATTGCTATATCAGTTTTTGGATAGTAGAGAATTTTGTGATTTTTTCGTTCAAATTTCCACTTATCGAGCAATTTCTTTGCGGTTTCATCAATTTTCATTGCTTCCCATTTTTATTTGTGTATACCTTGAGATTCAGAGTGTAGTTTTTCTTGTTCAAGTTCTTTTTTCGTGGCATGAATTTTGACTCTTGAGGCACGAATTGGAATTCTAATTACCTCTTAGGTCTTTGGTTATTAATTATTTATTGAGGTAGTTTGAGGATGATATATGCCATTTTCTTCTCAGGCAAAGGCAAATATGGAACTAGCCAGCACTGCAAATGGCGGTAGCATCATGTGGTTCTTTAGGGACAAAGGTTTTCATGACAAGAGCATACATGAAATGTTCAGAAAATGTAAGCGTCTGGAGGGTGTGCAAAGGGAAAGAGCATCTGAAAATTGGAATTACTTGAAAAGCATCGGTATTCAAGAGAGAAAGCTTCCATATGTTGTTTCAAAGTGCCCAAAAATTCTTGCTCTTGGCCTTAATGAGAAGTTAATACCAATGGTTGAGTGCCTTTCAACACTAGCTGCAAAAAGAAGTGAAGTTGTTTCTGCCATAACCAAATTTCCTCACATACTGTCTCATAGTCTGGAGGAGAAGCTCTGTCCGCTTTTAGCATTCTTTCAGGCACTGGGTGTGCCTGAAAAGCAACTGGGCAAAATTATTTTGCTCAACCCAAGGCTTATCAGTTATAGTATTGATTCCAAGCTCAAAGAGATCGTTGATTTCCTCACTAGTCTTGGTCTCACCAATGATAGAATCGGTAAAGTTCTGGTGAAACATCCCTTTATAATGGGTTATAGTCTCGAGAAAAGGCTAAGGCCAACTTCAGAATTTATGAGGTCAGTTGGCCTGACAGAGTCAAATCTTCAAACAGTGGTAATAAACTTCCCTGAAATTTTATGTAGAGATGTGGACAAAATCCTACGACCAAATCTCGCATATTTAAAGAGGTGTGGATTTGAGGACAGGCAAATAGCAGCTTTGGTGACTGGTTATCCTCCTATTCTAATCAAGAGTATAGCAAATTCACTGGAGCCCAGGATTAAATTTTTGGTGGAAGTAATGGGTAGACAGATCGATGAAGCTGCTGAATATCCCAACTTCTTTCAGCATAGTTTAAAGAAGACACTGGAATCGCGGCACAAACTTCTGAAACAGAAGAATATAGAGTGTAGTTTGAGCGAGATGTTGGAATGTAACCAAAAGAAGTTCTTAATGAAATTCAGTTTGCTCAATCAGCATTCCTGAGATTAATTTGTGTCCAGCAGTCTCACTTGATTCTGCTGATCTGTGAGTTAATTCAACCTTTGATTGTTTGGACATCTATCCACTGTGCTATGCGTTGGAAATTTCTACAATTTTGTAGCCACGAGTTATTTATAGGAGATTTTTTTTAATCTCAGAGGAAGTACTTTACTCGTGTACCAGAAAATTTTGACATGTAAGTAATTTAAATATATGAAATTTTAAGCTTCCACCATGGATTCAATATTTTCCTAAAGGTGTGCAACTATTAGATTCAGTATCCCACTAAATCATGCTCTTCACTAA
The DNA here is from genome assembly GCA_948099555.1 of Croton setiger. NCBI lineage: Eukaryota > Viridiplantae > Streptophyta > Magnoliopsida > Malpighiales > Euphorbiaceae > Croton > Croton setiger. Next base: position 9,582 of record CANUEY010202328.1, read on the forward strand.
CTTGTTGATGATCATTTTAGTTCTCTTGTATGAATTTCAGACTGCAACATTGACAACATCTATATTATTTACTGTTGAACATATTTGTCATTCAATTATTTGGTGTCAGAATATTCAGGCTATTCAATTAGCTGCACCTGTCTTTTACCCACAGCTGTGATAGGAACTTCTTTCTACATTTGTTTTGTTATAGGGAAAAGAATTACATCTTCGGGTGTGTGGCCCTTCCCCGGACCCTTTGTAAACATAGGATGCCTTCATGGCTGCCCTTTTTTTTGTAGGGAAAAGAATAACTCGATCGCTAACTGTTGAGAAGATTTAATACTTCATCCCTCTATGTTTAGAATAGATTGAACTGTCCCATATTTATGTTCCATTGGACTATTATCTGTCTGCTGCTCTGCTCCTTCTATCCTATTTTTCCCATTTTGCAGTTAAGCTTAAGGGAAAGGATGAGAATGGCCTTCATTTATTTTTGTATAATGTAGGATATTCCACATAGAAACCTTGACCGCCAGGAACACTCAAACGTGCTTTTTGTAGTGAAACTCTCATATGTTTTGGTATTTTGATTGTTTTAGGACGATCATTAGTAGAAAGAACTACTCAAATAGTTGGATGTATCGGAACGATTCTACAGCACTTTCTGGTTAACTGGGTAATTTGTTTTTGGAACGTTGATAGTGATGATTGCATAAATTTGGGGTTTTCTTTGATAAAATACATAAACTTCAGATTGTTTTGTGTATTAACGTTTGCGAGGTGTGATTATGAATTCATGATTCGTGATTGGCTGTAAGATGAATAAATGATATAAGCTTGATTGCTGTGTTAGTTGTAGGAATACCACTGCACCTGTGTTTAATTGCAGCTCGGAATAGTTTTTTAAGCTCGATTCTGATCCATATTTTGAACTAAATATTTTCTCTTTTTATCATCAGAACCAATGTATATGCTTAGGCACGCAATCGAATAACAACAGGGACTTGCTTCAAGCAGTCAATTTATTTGCTTAGGTTACAATTTTCTTTATGGCTTGTATTATTAACAGTAGTCTTCCATATAGTTCTCTCTTCAAATATGCTTTTTAGAATTCAAATGCAACATTTGGAGAAAGAATTAGTTATTGAGAAAAGAAATTGAATTAAATAAAATCATTTCTCCATTAAATTCCAAGCATCCTACTCCTGGTACAGTTGTAGGAACACAAAACCCTGGCCTCAAGTAAACAAGCAAAACCACCACCACCACAAGCATAATGAAGATCACCAAAAAAAGCTAACTTCTTTGCAGCCAGGCCAGAAGTGGTGGGATATAATTGATTTCTCTCTGTCTGGCGTTTTGGGAAAAAAAAAGGGTAAACAATTTAACGTAATGTAAAATTTGGGACTATTCAATAATCTATTTCCGAAAATAGGGAGACGAAGTATTTTTTTCCCCCTTATTTGGGCAAGTGAAGGAAAACCAGAGTCCATAAATTGTACTGTTATGATATATGACAACAAAAGAATCATAAACTTGCATGGAGTGTTGTCGTTTTATTTGGTGCAGGAAGTGAGCATGACAATTGCCTTCACTTCCAGAAGGTATGGACTAAACTACTTCCAAGATATGCATTTATTA
>CANUEY010202482.1:0-19954 GCA_948099555.1 Croton setiger
TGTGGAGGAGCTAACTTCATCGGCCATTGCTAGGAATTTCTGTTTCCAGGTAGATGATGAACAATCTTAAATTAGGTCTTTTGACCAAAAACATTGAGGCTCTGATACCATGTTAGAAGAATAATGAGAATTAAAGAAGAATAATGAAATTAAAGAAGTGAATTGAAGATTGTAATGTGTTCTTTATTGAATTGTAAAGATGTTTATATATTGGTTACATTTGATCCTATTCTAAATTGGAATTGTAAACCTAAACTATTTAGTAATGAAATCCTCTTTATTCTTGGTATTCTTTTCCTTTCTGAATTCTGATTCTTGTATTCCTTCAGAAGTTTTGTGTATTTGATTCCTTCCTATTAGAAAATCGTTATCACTTTAAGTAAAAAAAAAAAAAAAAACTGCTCTTACAGAATAATGAGTTCGTTAAAATCACTATATATGAATACAAATAAAAATAATAATTTTAAAAAAATTATTGTTAAGTGAATTTTTAATTATAAAAAACTTAAAATATTGTCCATAAAAAATTCAAAACTGCAGTCTAATAAATTTACTACTCGGTAAATATTTTGTCAGTTATACCTGCAAATGTAAGTATTATTTCTGCTCTAAAATATAAATCTATTTATTATAATATATTTTTCAAAAAGACCTAAAATTACTCTTATTTATAATTAATATTAATTTTTTTAAATTGATCATAATAATTTTATATTATATTGATATATTTAAAATATCCAAGTAATTCTTTAAAAAAAATATAGTACAAATTTAAAGAAAAACTTATATTTTTAAAAGAGAAGCTTATATTATTAAAATCCCAAAAAAACCACTAAATATCACTTTTAACCCACAACCAATATCATTTTGCATACTATATGTAACATTCATTAAATAATTTGCTTCCAAATTTTTTTCATACTTTTGCTTTCCAAATTAATGCTACATATTTATTATCCAAAAGGAAAGATTTACTCGTTATATCTAAATTTGTTTAAATATCTTAGACAAGGGTAATATGGGAAAAATCGTTAATTGTTCTAAAATGACCATTAAATAAAAATAATAATAATAAAATAGAAAAGAGAACTGCAGCCTAATAAATTTACTAATCAATAAATAGTTTGTTACATGCAAAACAGAAAATCTATGTTTATTTAAACCAGTATCCAAAAAAAGGTAGAATATTAAAGAACAAGACATCTTTTAAAACATGATATATTTTTAAATTTTTTTAAAAAGTCTAAAATTTTTCATATATATAATTAATTTTTATTTAAATTAACTATAATACTTTTATATTTATATACTTAAAATATTTACTCTTCTATTCATTTAAAAAGAAGCTTATATTTTTAAAATACTAAAAATAGAAAACATGCTAATATGGAAGGGAGGAAGTATATAAATACATGTGCTACTAGTTAAGAAGTCTCATAAACTGAGCCTGAGGTCCTTGATGGTGATGAGACTACTCATATAAACAAATAAAGAGCCTCCCACTATAAAAAGACTTGTTGTTTTTGAGTCTTATTTAGTACCATGGACTCAAAGTTCCTTTCTTCAGGAATTCCATACTCAACTCTTCCCGAAAGTTATATCCGGCCAGAATCTGAACGTCCTCGACTATCAGAAGTTTTAACTTGTGAGGATGTTCCGATTATTGATTTGAGCTGTCCAGATAGAGCTCAGATTCTCAAAATAATCGACAATGCATGCAAAGACTACGGATTTTTTCAGGTAAATTAATTTAAATCATCTTTGAAAAAAAAAAAGTTATAGAATCCATAATAATAATAATAAATTAAAAATAACGAGGGGTGTTTAGGTAATTAATCACGGAGTGAAGACAGAAGAATTGGAGAAAATGATAAAAGTGGGGAAGGAGTTTTTTATGCTGCCGGTAGAGGAGAAGCTGAAGATATACTCCAATGACCCATCAAAAACAATGAGACTTTCAACAAGTTTTAATGTTAATAAAGAGAAAGTTCACAACTGGAGAGATTATCTAAGACTTCATTGCTATCCTCTTCACAAATACGTCCACGAATGGCCCTCTAAACCTCATCTTTTCAAGTAAGTCTTTCTTTCCCACCTTTTCCTAAACTCACTCTACTATTACATTTTGGTTTGCTCATTGCTTCACGCGTCAACTTCTTTTCTTATTAGTTGACTTGGTTGACAGTACTACGAGTGAGCCTCTAACTCTCTTTCTAAAATTTAGCATATTCACTTCAAATTACTATCAGATGTAATTGGTAAAAATATAAATCTATATAACTTTGGTTATTGGGTATAAAAAAAAGGTATAATAGCATGAAATAGATGAACCATACACACTGTAAGAGTGTATGTTTGGTTTAGATATTTCGTATAGCAACAGAAAGCAACATATTGAATCCTAATTCTTCAATCCCATACTGATGTCAAACCACACTTTTTTAAAATATTTTCATTGGAACTAAAAATTGGAATCAAATTCATATTAGTAATATATTAATATGAATTATATAAATAATTATTTATTTATTTATTTAGATTACACTAAATTTAAATTATATAAATAAGTTTAAAGCATGTTCTATGGAGCACAATTATTTTTAAAAATGCATTTGTAATAAGTCTTAATTAAAATAATAAAATAAAAAATGAGAAGATGTCAATGGAATCCAGCGAGTAATTTGTAAGGATACATATGCATTTCTAGTCAGCTTTTTTTTTTTTTAGGTTTAGTAATCGACGGTTGGTTATCTGATTTTGAGGGATCTTCTAGTGAGAAAAGGAATAATTTATTCTGAAAATAATAAACAGAAAAGGAATAATTAATGAGAAATAATAATAGTGGGTATCGTGATAATGGTAACGTAAGAGCCTAAATCCGTGTTGACGTAAGCAAATTGAATCATAAAATAATACATTGGTGGAGACTTTGAGAAATGAGACATGATAATAATCTAGATTACATTAAATGTGTTACTTCAAATAAAAAATGTGAGGGGATTCAAATTTTTTTAAAAAAAAAAAAAATTCCATCTAATATAACAATTTTTTATACTATATTTTTTCTTTTCTTTCATCTACAATTTAATAGGTAACAGTATTATCATATATATTGTCTAATAGATTTTTTATTTATTAAAGATCTGCTAAATAATAATGTCTATTCAACTTGATAATGAAATAAAAGTTTGTATTGGAAATAATTTCTTTTATATATTTTTATGATGTGCCAAATGAATTAAAACAATCAACTCTTGCATTTGATAGACTTTAATAATTGTTATTTGATATTTTTTTTCTTTTTAACTGATATATAAATAATATTTTTTTTTTGTTTAAAAAAAATATTTAAATAATATTGCATGTCAATATTTGCCTCAGTAGTAATTCTTAATTATTCATTTCAACTGTAAACTTTTAAAAAAAAAAAATTATAAATAATAGAAATTTTCAAAATATATGCTCGAAGGGAAAAAATCATTTGATGTGAGCTAAATCCCAAAACCAACTCGAATGGATGGCATCCTTATCCCAATTTTCTTGAATGAATTATAATAGAATATGAGTTATTATCATGTTTGAAATTGATATACAAAAATAATAATTCTAATAAATATAATCAAATAATTGATTATTTGCTGATTCATAACCCTATGATATCATCAAATGTGTTTGATATATCAAAAAATAAACTTATGGAAATTAGTGGGACAGAGTTATATAGTCGTGTATCATTTTTTAGGAGCAAAAATAAAAATTGATCAACCATTCAATCATTTCTACTAAGGGCTAGTATTTTTTACTTGTGCTGTACTCTCAGAGTTAGATACTCATTTTATAATTTGCAATATTTTAAAAAAAAAAATTATTTAATCATAATACTATATACATTAATTATTCAGAAAAATAATAAATAAATATAACACTAATATTAGTTATATTTTTATATATTTATTTATTTCATAGTTCTAAATCAATTTTTTAAAAAAAATATTATTTTAATGTTATAACTTATAAGTCTATAACCTATTTACGATAATACTCAAATTCATCTCAACCACAACATTATTTTTAGATTATGATATATAAACTCACATTAATTCTAATAGAGACTTGGAATATTGATAATCTTGATCAAAAAATAAAAAAAAATGAAAAAACTTTTAATTCTTTAAAATAATTAATTTGATTATATTAAAAAAATTAAATACAAGGTTATCAATATTTTCTATTTTCCACAAAGTGAAATTTCTAGTGAAACAAATAGTAATCTTGGAAGAAGATATAGCTTTGATGCATATATTATGAAGAATGATAGTAATTGAAATTTGTGTATATAGGGAAATTGTGAGCAGTTACAGTATAGAAGTAAGAGAACTTGGATTTCGCATACAAGAACTGATTTCAGAGAGCTTAAGACTAGAAAAGGATCATATCAAGAAGGTATTAGGAGAACAAGGACAACATATGGCTGTTAACTATTACCCACCTTGCCCCCAGCCAGACATGACTTATGGATTACCTGCTCATACTGACCCAAATGCCCTTACTATTTTACTTCAAGATGTCCAAGTTGCTGGCCTTCAGATTCTTAAAGATGGCAAATGGCTTGCTGTTAATCCTCAGCCGAATGCCTTTGTCATTAACATTGGCGACCAATTGCAGGTAAAAAACACGTTATCTTTCGTTTAAATCTCTAACTTCTAGCGTTCTTTTCTTCTTTACGTTACAATGGTGAATAATTATACGTTGCAGGCACTGAGCAATGGCAAGTACAAAAGCGTATGGCATCGAGCGATTGTGAATTCTGATAAAGCAAGGATGTCAGTTGCTTCCTTCCTTTGCCCTCAAGATGATGCTGTGATTAGCCCACCTATACCTCTCACTCAGGATGGATTTGGAGCCATATATAGGGATTTCACTTATGCTGAATATTATTCCAAGTTTTGGAGCAGGAACTTGGACCAGGAGCATTGTCTGGAACTCTTCAAGAATTAACTATTACTTCCATAAAATTTCACTTAATAAAAGATCGCGTGTTGCATATATTGGAAGACATCATTAGTGATTTAATTACACTTCAATTCTTCTGTTGGGAGATTATTTGCAGTATGTTGATTTTATGTTTCAGTTTAGCTAATAATTAATTTATTTTGATTAATAAGATTATTTTTATTTTCTCCATCAGACTTCAAAGATAGATATCAATCTGGTTCCGATAGTTATTAGAAAATAATCTTTTGAATAAAAAAAATTTGTATTTCAAACGATAATGAATACATTTATACACTGGTGATCAAAAAAGTACACTGGCCTCGAGAATTCGATGTGGTCGGCACATATATCTCAAGCATATGATGGTCCCAGGCATTCATCAACCATATCCACAAGATTGGGGTTTTCCAAGGCGGCTGCAACTCGCTCTTTATCATTTAATTGCTTATTAACTGCATCATGGAAATATAACGAAATGAAACTGCGGCAACAAACCATCAATAAGGCTTGAAGAGCTACAATAAAATTCACTGTCAAATAACAATTCCTTAACTCAGCAAAGCCACGCAGTTGCAGCCATTAAAAAGCACAGCGTTGCTGTAGGCTCACCCAAACCCCAAGATTATAAGGGCAATGTTCCCCTTCTATGACTAGGTTTTATGTCAACAGAAGGGGAATATTTACAATGATTAAATCAAGGCCAAATTCATTGGTTTATTCATTCATTCATTCTTCCCAGTTTATAAAATTTAAAGATGCAAGCAATTGAAGAAATCTTAAAATACAAGGTAAATTTTAATTAGAAATTAATTTGTTTGCCATACACTTGATGTCCAACGGGATAACTGCATTTGCAGCCATAAAAGTTAGCATCTGCAATAGTTATAGTTCCTTACACACAAGTTCTAAATAACTGTTAGCACAATCAAATTATTCACCAAACTATTCAGCTACTCTTTTGGTACATTTCTGATTATTTCAGTTTTAGGCTCGTCAAGAAAAAATGGGGAAAAATAACTAATCATAATAACTATATGGAAGTGGGGCTTGAATCTTCTGCTAATACCAGTAAAATGAACTACCATTTCATCACTAAAAAATCTGAAGTCTACCTTCAAATCGAACATTATAGCCCTCCTAATTATATGCACAATATCCAACTAGAGAAATTCTCGAGAACTTGTCCTGGTAGAATAAGGACTTAATCATAAAATCCTACAAGGATATTCTAAAATTATAAACTCCAAAGGGAATAATTACTTTATTTTTTAATATTTTTTATATTTTTCAAATATAAACTAACTTAAAACATTTAATAACCCTAATTTGAAACTTGTTACAGAATCTACAAAAGTAAATTCCGAAATTCCAAAAAAAAAAAAAAATAATCTCTTGCTGCTACACTGATCTCGGCCCTAGAATATTTTAGAAATTACTTCCCCCTTCTTAAAATCTGCCAGGACCTTTGGTAACCACCAAAATCATGGAAAAGAAAAGAAATATGAACTCATCAAATATCATCTGCGATTAACAACACATTGATCAAATAAATTTCATAGGAAGTTTCAAACAGTTTCTTGATTTGAGATTGTTTTATAAAAAAAAATTATATACGACACTTTCTTTTATTGTGGCAGTATCCTTGCTTTAGAAGCATTGTACAACATTTAAATTTGACATTTAAATCTTACTTGTCAATACAGAGAAGACTCGAGCAATCATAAAAGCAGAAAGCTTTTTGGTTTTAATCTCAGTCTAGGAAGGAGGAAGTTTTGAGATGAAAGCAGAATGGTAAGGGAAATATCTCAGGGATATGTAAAGTATCTTGTTTAGGAAGAGGAAACCAGGAGAAGAAGTAAAATATGGCCAGTTTTCCTCCCAATACAATCTCGCTAGGCCAACTACCTTTCCTGGGTACGAGCCCGACTGCTGCTCTAAGAAAGTAAGTTTAGGCTCTCTTTTTTTGCTGCTCCCCTTCCTGGGGGGTTGTCAAATTCATGATTTTTTACAACACGTAAAGATATTTTCCCCTCATATCCAAACAAGAGTGGAAAATATGCAGAGAAATGAATAGCACAATCCTTATTACTTTCCCTGACTTCCTTTCTTATTTTTCTCCTATCTTCCCCAAGAATATTATTAAAGTTAGTCACAAATTATTATCCACAATGAAACTTCAACAAGCCCACATATAAACTGAAGACATGATGAACCAAACAAATAAACTGGTTAATTAATATGCCCTGAATTTCAATTAGTGCTTTCATTGACTCAGTTTCAGTTCCATGTGCAGGACAGGACCCTACATAAAGCATTCAAATCCACACAAAAAAGAGTGTGTGTATGTGTGTGTGTGAGAGAGAGAATACCTGCAGCCTCAGTTGCATGAGTTCCAGGTGCCACCCTTATATCTACCTGGGCAAGATGAGGAATTATAGTGAGAGATACAGTGACGGTTAAATAAAAGAAGCTGAATCTGTTAAGCTGACTAAAATAATTTCAGATCTGTAACAATTAGAAAAATAAAGTCGTACAGCAGCTTTATGTTTTTCTGCTCATGCATCACATCTGTTAATGGACAAGTAATACAACTAGAAAAACCATAACAAGGGCAATGCTACATGTAAAGGAAAAGAAAGTCCTCTCTTACGTTGCATATAAACCAGAAGTTCCTCATCAAACAAAAGTAAGAAAAATGCATTTTCTCTACCAAGAAGCTTCTGCTCTTCCACCTCGCCTACCAAGGATGGAAGCTGGTGGTTTTTTTTATTGCAATTAAATCAGGTTACTATCCCTCATAAATATCAAATTCCAATCATTCAAGATCTCTTGGATGAACTTCATGGTTCTAGGTTCTACTCTAAACTTGACCTCAAGTCTGGTTTCTTTCAAATACGGGTTGGTTGTGATAGACCAAAGATGGCCTTTTTTGTACACATTCGAGCCATTATGAATTCATAGACATGCCTTTTTGACTCAAAAATGCCTCTGCGACATTCCAAGCTGTCATGAATGACTTCTTTTGCTCTTATCTTCGAAGATTTGTTCTAGCATTTTTTTTTTCAACAATACATGGTCTATTGGGTTTCTCTTTTTCAGCTCCAGAACACTGTCATCAATCACTTCAGGATCATTCTCTTTAGCTGAAACACAAGAAATGCTCTTTTGGAAAACATACAGTTGCATATTTGATCATATCATCTCTATTGAGGGAGTTTCCATGGACCCTTCCAAGGTTTCAAGAATTTTGCAATGCCAACTCCTAAGTCCACCAAGAATGTTTGAGGTTTCCTAGGAATTACTACTTATTATAGGAGTTCTATTGCATGCACATTACAGCATTATTGAAGAAAAAGGCTCAAAGAACTTCTTCTCTTAGTCACCTACATCGCCTATGCTTGCCATGCCTAATTTCTCCAAGCCATTTATAATTGAAAAAAATGCTTTCAACTCAGGTGTAGGTATCATTCTATTTCGACAAGAAAAACACATTGCTTACAGTAGTAAACCCATTGGTGATCCAACTCTCTCAATCAACTTATGAAAATAAATTGATGGCCATAGTCCTTGCCATCCAACATTGGTGACCCTATCTCATTGAATTGAGTGTCAGTACAATCATGACCGACCAAAAGAGTCTCCGCTACCTTTTGCGAGAAGACGATTCTACCCTTGCACAACAGTATTGGTCAACCAAGCTCAGGCATGGGTTATGATTTTATCATTGAATTTAGGACCCAGAAAACAAACTGGGTAGTAGATACTTTATCCCAATGAATGAGCATATTCAATTGGAATTCTTTCAAGTCTTTAATTGGGTTGACTGGAATCAAAAGGGACATTTAATTGGATCCTCATCTCTCTAAAATTCTCATAAACTTGTCCTCTAATGCTTCCTCCTCTTCCTCCTGGATTTCACACATAATCTCTGAATTTCATTCTACTACTCAAGGTGGTCACTCATGTACTTACCGAACTTATAAAGGAGTTGCATCCAATTTCTGTGGTCAAGAATGATGGTCAGTATTAAGAAATTTGATGCTGCCTGTCTTATTTTTCTGAAACACAAATATGAGGCTAAGTCTCCCATGGGACTCTTCCAGCCCTTGCCAATTCCCAATCAAATATGGGAAGATATTACTCTTTATATTATCACAACGCTCCCAACATCTCAAGGTATGGTCATATTAGTTGTTGTTGATAGGCTATCAAAATATGAACACTACCTCAGCCTACACCATCCTTTTATAGCAATTAAGATAAACTAGTGTTGAAACTCTCTCACAACATCTATAAGATAGAGACAAGGTTTCACAATAGCTTCACTATTATCTTCATTGAACTCAATAGCTCATGATTAAATATGCTAACCCCAAGCATCGAGATGTCCATTAAGCCATTGGTGACAAGGTTTTCCTCAAGTTAAGACCTCACAGGTAACAGTTTGAGGCTCACACAGGGTCTGCTCCAAGCTTGCTGCTAAATATTTAGGCCCTTTTAAAATTGGCTCATCATATAATCAGCAAGAAGGAACAGTTTCCTTAGTTTGTCATAATTCCGAAGTCTAAATATCCCAACTTTTCATATCTAGCCTCAATACTCTACTATCCCTTTCCACCATTGTCTTCCCCCAACTTACAATGTAAGCTTCACAATAAGAATATGATTTTAGACATTGCTAACCATTATAATTAAGTCTATATTTGATAACCAATCAAGGAAATCACCCTTAAGCAATATACTATAAAGAACAGGAACTTCAATCTACACTCCTAAATTGAGATCACGAGCTCAAGCCAATTACTATTTCAATCTCAAGTTCAGAATTGATATTGACCTCTAAATCTCTTTCTTTATCCTTGTATTATAATTGAAATTTACTAATAAAGTAAGGACTTCGATGCAAAAATGTAACTAGAATAATGCCTTAAGTAGTAAATACTAAGGGGGAGTTGATTATCAATTACAACATAGCCCAAATTGGAAAAATCCTAGAGTGGCATGAATGGTAACATGCTCCACAGTGAGAAGTGTCTAAATACCAATATCTTGTATCCTTATTTCAGTTTGCAGCATGTTTGATCCCAACCCACTTTCATAAATTTCATTGAAAATACATTTAAAGAAATTGTATTTCACCAATTTTCCATAATTAATCTCACAAGCTAATATAAAGGGTCCCTCTGCTTCCAAAGATATTATTTATTATATTGCCTAAGGCACAAGGACAATGAAACAATCTTGAGCAGTAGTGCAGCATTTGTAATCCTTTCTCTCTTTTTCACCCTTATCCAAACTAAACTAACAAGAGTGGGATATTTGTATTAACAAAAGGAAAACGAATAGATGAGCACTTCCCAATCATATTTCTCAAAAACATCATCTTTGTGCGACGTATATGCACACAAGAAAGCAAAAGCTAATTATGGAATTGCAGAACTCCACAATCAGCTCATAAATTAAACAAATGTGAACCTAGGTAGCTAAAAAAGGTGCAGTAAATGCTGGTAATTTCTCATGATAGAACTGATATTTATAGATAGAAACTAATTAGCATGACAACCAAAAGACCTCCAAGTCTGAAAATAACAACCAATAATGACCCTGAAAACCCAGCTTAGCACCTTGTACCGGGAAGGCAAGCTTCTCATGAGTTTCACGCGTAAGCAAAGGCCAATAACTGTAGCCATGCTGCAGTGCTCGACAGTTGGAGTAAATGTCACTCTACATAGAACCAAAATTATTTTCTTTAGTAGAATTACAGGATTCAGCATCATAATAAGTAAAATGAAGAAACAAAACTAAGACAATATATCATATTATTACCTGACATAACTAAGTTTGTCGTCAACTTCAATTGCATCCTCTGTAATCACTTTCAGCTCCTCTAATGAGTATGGATGTTCAGGATCTTTTATATCTCTAATATGATTTAAGAATGTTAAGAAAACAACTCTAAAAGAAAAAAAAATATTCCATCACACAGGTTGCAACCAAACTCACCAAACAATATATTTTTTTTTTTTTTTGGAAAAAAAGCAAATATTTTAAAAGCAGTAAATTACCAAACGAACATATATAGATTAAATTGAAAACGCAAATTTAATTAGAAACAATGAAACAGCAAATTCCAACCGTTATTCCGCATGGAGACACAACAAATGTAATTGGAAATAACAATTACGTCAAATAACATCTTCCTAAACAAAAATCAATCACAAGCATTCAAAAATCCAATCAATTTCAAATGTATAAATGATTCAAAAAGTTACGTAATTTCTAAAAAGAAAAAACAATACATGAAGAGAGATACATAAACAGGATTGGTAATTCTTAGAAGAAAGTGGACAGAAAAAGGATATCAAAAATTTCTAGTTGATCAATGAGCTCAACAGCATACTCATCAGGATCAGTAGGGGGACGTCGACTCCTACTTTCTCTCTTCTCATAAACTACCGGATTAGGGTTTATAAGTCCAGAAACCATTTCCCTTGAGAAAAAGAAAGAGAATAGAAGGGGATATTTGGGTGAGTTTAAACAATTTGGCGATAAAAGTTTAAGGTGCAGTTTAACAAAATTTAGAGGGAGTCTCTATAAATAAGAAAAAAAAATACTAATCCGTTATTTCTATCTAGGAAAAGTTAATGTTTATTAAGATTTATCGCCTTTAATTTTGATACATGAAATTTCCACCTAAATAACTCTATATTAAGATTTTTAATTTACTTTCTTCAAAACCTAAAGTATTCCTATTAAAATTTTAATTTACTTTCTTCAAAAATAAATTTATTGAATAAACTATCTTTTTAAATTTAAATTTAAGTGGTTAACATTCTAAATTACAAATAACATTTTTCTAATTAAGAACTAAAATTAATATTTGTTATTTAAAATTTAATTATAAAAAATTATAGCATCATTTTTATAATAACTATTTTAATTATATATAATATTTTTAATTCTTAATTAAAAATTAAATTATTATATAAATAGTATATGTTATATCATAATTATTATTGTTGTATCTGAACAATGCTTAAGTTGAGGCCCCAAACATAAATGCACAAAGCTAGCCTAAGACTCAAGTCTAAGATTGGAGCTCTTAGCAAGGCGGCAAGCTGGAACGGTTGCAATTAATGCATCATTCATTGCCCAAGGAGTCATGTTTAGTAAACCCAGATCACCACAACAATCCATCCTCTCGCCCCTGATATGATAATGAATGCTGCATTAATTGCAATTATTTTAACTTACTGCCTTGCAAAGAGCTCTAATCATGGACTCGAGTCCTGGGCTAGCTCAGTCCACCTATGTTTGGGGGTGTCGACCCAAGCTTTATTCAGATTTAAAGTACAATAGAAGGCAAGAGTGGGACTCATAAAAAGCTATAACAGCTGATTGTAGATGGATCAATTTGGCAGCTCGAGGCAAGTGTTGGTGTGATCTTGGCAGCGCCTAGAAAACTCAAGATCATGTATGCAGCAAGGCTTAAGTTTAAGGCTAAAATAATATGGTGGAGCATGAGGTCTTGAGCTTAGGCTTACATGTGGTATAGAAAGTTCATCCACCAAAATTGATAGTGCGGTCCAATTCAAAATTGGAGGTTAGCCAGATGTATGGAAATAATGCAGTAAAGGATGATCAACTGAAAAGGTACATGAAAAAGGTGGAGCATATTATTAAAATGATAAAAGAAGAAGGCCAAATCAAAGGGGACCTCATTGCAACAGAGAAAAATAAGTAGATGGATCAATTAACTAAGCAAGCTATGAGGAAAGGTCTACGCGGATTGCCTTTATGAAGAATTTGAGCAATCAACGACTTGCAAGGTGAAGGTTGTGGTCTCGGTGGGACTTGGTTTGGTAGCAGTCTCATGGATGACGCCAATATTCGAGTATCTGTCTAAGGAAATGTTACCTAAAGAGAGATCGCAAATGCTTAAGGTAGTATGGCAAGCAAAGAACTATGTTGTAAAAGAATATATCATATAAAAGAAATAAGAGTCATCCATAGGCGAGGTATGTATGCGAGAAAGAGGTTAAGTTCATTTTAAAAGAAGTTTATGCATGGGTTAGTGGGGCTCATGAGGGAGTAGATGCGACCGTTAGAAAAATTTTTCTCCTAGGTTATTTTTTGCCAAATGTAAAGAAGGATGTACAAGAATACACTAAGAATTGTGAGCAATGTCGAAAGTACACTATAGTACAACGAGCACCCTCGAGCAAGCTGAGAACCATCTCTAAAGTATGGTTGTTTGCCATTTGAGGGATAGATATTCTGGGACCATTCCCAATTGCACCGATACAAATGAAGTTTGTCATCATAGCAGTGGATCATCTCAAAGTGCGTTAAATCGGAGGCAATACCTATAATCATAGCAGTGAGGTGCATCAAGTTTATAAAGGAGAATATCTTTTTTCCAAGAAATAAAAAAGCAATTGGATGGAAAGAAGAACTAGGTCTAAGAGCTCAATAATGTGTTATGGTCATATAGATACACACTCAGAAAAGCAACAAACACAACTCATTTTTCCTTGGTCTACGAATGTGAGGTCGTCATACTAGTAAAAATTAAACCTCCAAGTTATAAAGTGGCAACTTACGAGCTCCATGGCAATGAGGAGGATAAGAGGATCTCCTTGGACTTTTTAAAAGGTGAAAGGGAAGAAGTTAGAGTAAGAATGACAGTTTATCAATAGCAAGTTGCTAGATTCCATAATTAAAGGGTTAGGAAGAAGCATATTGGGGATCGCATGTGCGCAAGTAAGTCGGGCAACGTATCATCTACTAGACAAATACAGGAAAATGGTGTCAAGAACTTGAATACTGATTTATTGAAAAAAATTTATGTTATCTTTTTAAGGCTATCTCACTATTTGTAACAAGTTCATAGGTAGAATAAACTAGGTTTTTTAGTCCTAAGCCACATCAGTGACCTCTCGACATGTGGGAATTTGGTGAGTTCAAGTGTGGTTAAAGGTTTTATTGAGGTAAAATAATAAAGAAAAGAATTAAATTATAGTCCAATTTCCTTTATGATGCATGATAAAATGGTACCCACAATGCACGTCATCCTGAGATTGTGCAGATGTTAAACTTTAAAATCGTGCTTGTGATGCACATTATCCTAAGATTGCATGGACACTAAAATTCAAAATTGTGCCTACGATGCTCGTTATCCTAAGATTGTACGGATGCTAAACTTCAAAACTATGCCCAAGATGCACATCATTCTAAGATCATGTGAATGCTAAGACTTAAAATTGTGCCCATGTTGTGCGTTATCTCGAGTCCCTGTGGATGCTAAACCTCAAAACTATGTCTATGTCATACAATCGTCCTGTGATTATAAGGATGCTAAACCATGAAATTGTGCCTATGATGCATGACTTTTTGAGATCGGGTGGACGTTAAACTTAAAAATATATGCATACAACTAAGTAAAATCATTGGTGATAAAAAAGCAAGTAAAGATCAAGAAAAAAAACAAGCAACCATGTTAACAAAAGTAAAAAAGTTGATATTTTATATATAACTCAAAAGGTTTATATTTAAAGCGAGAAAAACACAACAATAGAAGTGGAAATTTATCTCAAACAATAGCATAGACTTATACTAAGTTTCTACATTGATTTTTTCTTCGTTAACACTAGTAGCTTTAGGAGTTGGAGAAAGGCATGCAAGTAACCTTTATTCACCGCCTCCAATATTACTCATTATGACACATTTTCTAAAGTTTTAGCTTTATTTGCTATATCACAGGCCTTGATAAGAGCGACCTTGGTGTTTAAAGAAATGTGTGCAAGCGGCATGAGAGTTGGTGTTCCTCACTTATTTGCAAAATGGAAAGTTAGGCCCTCAATTGTCAGTTCATGGATCTCTTCCCCAAGATGTAAATCTTCCTTGTTCGTGATACATGCATATTATATAATATTTTTATTCTATTTTCAGGTCGATTTTGTGACATCCCAACCCAAACCCTACGTCGTTCCGACGTCATTTTCATGCATTACGTGCATTTTCATTAAAATGCATCATGATTTGATTTGATAATTAAGTTAAACATGGAATATATGATTTGAATATGATAATATATGATTTGAATAAGAATTTCAAGCTATTTTATAGGCTCGTTTGCTGTTGAAAGACACAAACGGAGCTAATTAGGGTTTTTGGACCTGCGTGACCGGAAAATGCCGAAATCGCGTAAAATATGAACCAAATGAATTTGATATTTTGATATATGTTTACTAACATGATTTAAAGAGTTTTGGAACCCTAGATTTGCGACGACGTCATACGATTTTGGTTTTATAAAAATCGTCGAGCTTCGGAGTCGGTTTAGGGCACCGGCCGAACCACGACTAATTTTCGGATTTCAATTTTTACGAAACTTCACCCATATGTTATTTTAATTGTTTTAACCTTAAAATGTTATGGAATTCTGGGTTTGGAAGTGGATTAGGGTAGAAAATTAAAAGAAAAAGGAGAAGGATAATTAGGTTATCCTAAACCTAGGTTAAAAATATGTTAATCACATTTTTGGTTACATATTTAGGTGGAGGTGTAAAGTTAATGAACTGGAGAGTTTAAGCATGAGGTGTTGATGTTTATGAAAGGTCTGGACGTGGGGGATAGGTGAGAGAATAGAAGGAAAGAAGGGAAAACCAGAAAAAAAGAAAGAAAACGAGAGAAAGAAAATAAGAAAGAAAACAGTAAAGAAAAGAGGAAAACTGGACAAAAAAATTATATAGTCGTGTTCCTTAGAGTTCAGGGAAGAAGAAGAAAAGATTAGACTGAAGAGAGGGACGTTAGGGTGGCTGGAAAAATAAGAAATCAGTGAGGTTTGTGAAATAGGGTAGAAACAATAACAGTGAGGGAAAAAGAGAGAGAGGAGAGAAAAATAGTTTGCATGAGATGTTTTAATCTGTTGGGAAAGTTAGTAGGAAGGTAGAGCTAGGTTTTTACGTCGGATTTTGGTCGGGAAATCATCGGGGAAGGCTGGTTTTGGCTGGAACAGGCAACGGGAAAAACAGAGCAGAGCCTGGAAAGGCTTTTGCCCATAAAGACCAAAATGGCACAGGCTTGTGCGTTTTGGCAAAAATTTCCATTTTGATGCCTGGATATTGGTAACCACTATTTGACCCCTGCAGTTTTATGATTTTTGCAAATTAGCCCTTCCAGCATGAATTTATGTTTATTTCAATTTAGTCCAACTGTTTTAAGTTTTGATAATTGCAAATTGACCTGTAGTTTTTGCAACTTTACAATTTAGCCCTTCTGGGCAGATTTTGTAATTTATTTTAATTACATTTTGGTCCCCTAATTTTATTTATTTACACTTTTGACTCGAAAACTTTTATAAATTATGTTTTGATCCTACCAACCTAATTTGACGTCCTGGATCCGTTTTTGACATCAGAAATTTATTTTGAGATCGTTTTGAGCCCGAAATTAAGATTTAAAATATTTTGTTAAAGAATTTAATTATGAAGTTAGTTTTAATTTGTTATATATTTATTTAAATATGGTTTTGGTTTTAATAATTATAATTATTATTAATTATAATTATTATATGATAAATTGAGATTAATAAATATTTTTAATATGTTATGAAATGATTTTTAATATGAAAAATATATGGATTTAATTTTAAACTCAATTAACTCAGAAATTAATTATGAAATCATGCATCATAGCATATATGAATTTCTGATTTGGTTATTTGAACATCATTGCTATGTTATGCATTATAGGCGTATCGAGTTCTTGAGCGGCATGGGGTAAGCGACCCGAGGGCCACCCGAGTTCACAGCAGTGAGGTAAATGCTAAACCCACTTACTTATGTGTTTGATTTGAACTTTGTGAATTTGCCAAGTATGCTATATTAAGCTGTTTGGACCAATACTGAAGCCCGGTCATCTATGAAGTATGAAACTGCTGTTATATGCTTATGATAAACTGTTTGGATCGGTACTAAAGCCCGGTCAATTTGAAATATATGATATATTGTGAAGCCTTACTGGAGCCCTCCGAGCCGCCGGGTCGATCTGCGAGAGAAGTTGGTTGACAAGGGGTGTTCACTCGGGGTGCAATGTGTGTGTGTGGAGTCACCACTTAATTTATTTTGTTAAAGGGGAAAATTAAGAAAGAACCCTTTAATGATTCCGATTTGCAATTAACCTATTTCTAAATTAATCGCCCCAATGGATGAAATGCACTAGTCTTCGAACCTGAGGTGGATTCGGAGGTTATGTCATGCATTCATATCCAATGATCCTTTCTTCTAAATAAATGTTATGCAGGAATGAAGATTTGGACAAGATATATGAAAAAGGGAGATGAGAGACCTGCTATTCGAGGTTATATCTCGAATATGCCTACATACTCTCGTTTGAATGAGAGATTAAGGTCAATGTAGTTCGAATTGCCTATTTAAAGGCGATGAAGGGGGTGTATACATGTATGCATGCTATGGGTGTGTGGAAGTGATTTTAGGCCTAGAGGCCAAAAAGGGAGTTTATCGACGTCCGTGGTCGAAAGTGTGAAATTTAGGCCTAGTGGCTGAAAAAAGGAGTTTTATGACTTCCGAGGTCAAAGATGGAATTTTGTTGGTCTAGTGACCGAAAAAGGAGTTTTATTATTTCCGTGGTCAAAATGTGTGTTTTGATGGTCTAGTGACTGAAAAAATGATTTTTATGACTTCCGTGGTCAAAAGTGTAATTTTGTACGTTTTCGCTAGAGGAAAGTGATTTGTTAGGCCTAGGGGTCAAAATGTGATTTTTAGTGCTGCGCTGCGGCCAAAAATGTGTTGGTTTAGGCGTTGTAGCCAAAAAATTGATTTTAGCGGTGCTACGGCCGAAAGATTTGATTTAGGTAGCGCGGTGGCCAAAATAAGTGATCATGATGGCATATTAGCCAAAAAGTGTGTTTATGAGATGCAAATGTCATGTATGCCTTAGGCAAGATGCGGTAAAAGAGAATTAAATCAAAGAGACAAAGTTTCGAAATATACCTGAGGCAATTGGCGTCCGCTCCTTAGCTTCAACTTGATTTGGACTTATTTTTATATGATTTATGTATGCAAATGCAAGTTATCACAGAAATGCAATGCAGAAAGCAGTAAAGAATTGCCTTTGAGATGAAGAATCACTGTAGGCAAGAAGGGAGAAGAGAGCGGCTATCAACACAGCTCAAGGTGTGAAGAAAATGATGGTTTTGGGGGGTATTTATAGGTGATTTTCGGCCAAAAAGTCAACAGGCGGCCTGGGTTGCCGTTGAGGGCGGCCGAAGCTGCCTTTGGAGGGCGGTTGGGGTTACCTTTGGAGGGCGGCCGGGGCTGCCTCCAGAGGGCGGCCTGGGCTGCCTTCAGAGGGCAGCCAGGGCTGCCTTGGAGGGCGGCCAGGGGTGCCTTCCTTGGGCGGCCAGGGCTGCCTCCCTTCCGCAACTCGCGCATTTTTCATTGTGGAGGCTTTTTGGGACATTCCGGGACTCTGATGGCTATTCTGAGGGCATTTCTGTAACCCTTGTAAATTCCCAGACATTTCAAGTACCATGAAGGCATACTTCTAGTGCCGTTTTACGAAAATGTCTGGTCCGGCTCGACTGTTCGCGGTCTGCGGAAATTCATTTTCCGGGCCTCAAAATTCGAGTATTCACAGTTGCCCCCCACTGGGCAACATAAATATGATTTATGGAGCTCAGTGGCGTTCTGAATCGCGAATTTTGAGGTCGGAGTTTGGACGCACGGGGAGGACCCGCGTTTTGGGATTTCGCCTATAAATAGGGGGGAAGCTTTCCTTTCCTCACTTCATTCACCACTTTCACATTGCTTCACTTGAGTTTTCTCTCAAATTCTCTCAAGTTTCCTATGAAGACATTATGGAGAAAATTCTTTTATTTGATTTTTTCCGGCCTTCGATCCGGGAATCACCTTTGGAAGATAATCCCTCGATTACAGGAGGCGTAGGAAAAAGCTGGCCCTGATGGAAACTGTCTTCCTCGGGAAGGAAGACGGACGTGACACCCCCGACCAGAGTCATACGTCTTTTTGACGTCATCACATGCATTTCATGCATTTTTGTTTAAATGCATCAGATTGTGACGTGATAAATGACATTTACATGAAATATATGATTTTAGAAAAGATTATAAATGAGTTAAAAATGATAAACAAGAGTGGTTTTAAGTTCGTTTATCGTCGAAAGACATAAACAGAGCCAATTAGGGTTTTGGCTCGTGCAACTGAAAAATGTCGGAAACGCGCAATATTTTAAAGTAAATGATTTGGACATGTTTTGAATATGATGATATGTGATTTGAATGAGAATTTCAAGCTATGATATAGGCTCGTTTGCCGTCGGAAGACACAAACGGAGCTAAGTAAGGTCCGAAAACCTGCGCGATCGGAAAACGCCGAAATCGCGTCAAATATGAGTCAAATGATTTTGATATGATTTTAAATGTTTCCATATGTGTTTTAAAGAGTTTTGGGACCAAAATTATACGACGACGTCATGCGGTTATGGTTCCGTAAAAATTGTCGAGGTTTCGGTTCGGTTTAGGGCACCGACCGAACCGCGAAAATTTTTCGGGTTCCGATTTTTACGAAATTTCATACACGTGTTTTACAATTTATTTTAATGCTGAAAACAAATTTTAGCTGTTGTTGGACTTGGTTTGGTGGGTGAAATTGGAGAAATGTGGGATTTGAGAAAGTAAATATAAGGAAAATATGTTTATTTACTTAAATAATAGGTTTAATATATATATATTAAGTAAGTAGATATTTAGGTGAATAGTGAAATGAGTCTGTGGACTTGAAAGGTTCATTTGTGTGGCTGGAAAGGGGTAAATGAAAGGGGTTGGTCACGTTTGAAAACAAAAAGAAAGAGAGAAAGGAGAAGAGAGAAAGGAGAAGAAGAAGGAAAGGAGAAAAAGAAAGAAAAGAAGAAGAAA